>CAEGAF010147412.1:0-16260 GCA_903067075.1 Micropoecilia bifurca
AGAGCTAATCAGTGAGGGGGCAAGAACATGCTGAAATCTCAAAAATGTCAGTGATTTACTTGTAATTTTTAACATTAACATGACACACTTGTTTGTGTTGCCTACTCTTTACAGAGGGGGTTGGGGCTTTGTGTTTTAACACTTCTAAACCAGCAATAAGGCTTAACCTCTGTCTGATTGTCGTGAACTTTAACATAAGCAGCAGCCAGTCTGAAATGCAGGGCTGGCATTTTTTTGTCATTTTCTGAGCCTGGTGGACTAATCTCAAGGAGAATTTGTAGACATTCATGATTTGATTGTCTATGCTGAATGCTGAAGTATGCTGATGGTGGGCAGCTAAATTGTTAACTTAGCTCTTCTCATATTGACAATCCTAAAAATGTTATTTTTAACCATGAATGCAGATGATCTAAGAAGTTCTGATAGAAAGATGTATGTTTTTTGACTCATTAAAAAGATTTTTTCACCTGAGCGGTTGTCGTTCGGATGCTGGAGCTCAAATCTTAAACAGGCATCATCCAGGTGCTGCGGTCGCAGTTTAAAAGTCATCCTGTAGTTGAAGATGGGATCCTGTTCGCCTTTCACCACACAGCTGCGCTTCATCTTCACCATCTGAGTGTGTATCTGCAAGCCCACCTGGACACACACGCCTGCGGGAGCGTAGACGCACGCTGCGGTGCACTGAGCAGGTAAAAGCCTCGATTTTATTGGTGAAACCCTTCAAACCTGCGTCTGTGAGCAGCTGAAGGCCTCGAGCTCCCAGGACCACCAGCGAGAGCCGCTGCAGGGACGAACTGTAGCTGAGGGATATCTGCACATCGCCCAGCTCCGAACACTGGCGAAGGTTAGACGGCAGAACCGTTCTGAGCATGTGGATCACCCCTTTGTGGATGTGCGTGGACGTGTTGGTGTTTACCTGCGTCTCCTCCTCGGGGTCAAGGTCTCTCCACAGAACTCTGCCGGCCTGACCGAGCTCCCCTTCCAGAGGAAACAACACTCTGCCCACGGCGTGACGTTTGCCGTCTTTCTCCACACTCAGCACACACACACTCAGCGTGCTCCGCAACACACACGCTGCTGATACCTGTAAGGCACACACACACACACACACACACACACACACACACACACACACACACACACACACACACACACACACACACACACCAAGCAGACATGTATTTTTAAACGATGAGTGTGTATTATTGCAGTTACATAGATTTGTAGCACATGGATAGTGTTTATTTCTCCTACATTTGGTAATTATGGTTTACAGTTAATAAGGATTCAATATTCAGTTTCACAGAAGGTTTGAATATTACTTTCTGGTATAGACGGCTACTCCGACTTGATAAGACCCAGTGGACCAACACCAGCAGATTACAAATCACCCCGGACTGTGGAAACTTCACACTGAACTTCCAGTAAGTTGGAACTTGCTCAAGCCTTATAAGCCTGTTACCATCTAGCCATCCCAGGAACTGAAGATGGAGCTGAAATCTCTTCAAGAAACAATAGAAGATATTCTGTTAACGCACTTAGGATTATAAATGGCCCGGATGACTGAGAATCTACACTATAATGTTTGCCTTTGTACCGCAGACTCTTAAACCTTACTTCCTAAATTAAATCCAAAATGAACGTTTTGTTAGAAGATTTTGAAGTCTTGAAGATCAGTTTAGTCTTTCTCATCCTTAGCCTGAGCTTGACATAAGGAATGCTTTTGTTTTAGAATCCTTGTTTGGATGCAATTATCTATTTTTGTATTGTCCTTTTTTCCTTCCACTTAACTTTCCATTATTATACCTGGATAAAGCTGTGTGTGAACAGCTACATTGTTTGATATTGATCCTTTGTGGCTCCTTGTGAAGCTGTGTCTGCTGGACAGATGTTAAGTCTTCACTATGATTCTGACTCTGATGTTTGGAGTGTTTCATTTTAGCTTAGTCATTTCTAACTCGGAGTTTAATGAGTTTAAAATGTATGTCTTAGCTTTAAAACTCAATTACTGAAGTAAATTCACTTTTCAATAATGCTCATATGTATATAGATGCTCCTGTGAGCTCAAAGTTGCAAATTCAACCTCATGCCCTTGCCTGGAAAATCAAGCAGTCGTTAAACTCTGGGTCGGGCCCCGTCCCCCGGGCCTTAGCCTGCCGAGGCCTCCGGTCGTCGGGAAGAAGCCGCAGCTCCACCAGCGTCATGTTGCTGTGGAAACGGGGAAGGAGGTTGCTGAGGCGGAGCAAGGAGACCACGAGCTGCTCGCTGCTGTGACGGTACTCTACGGAGAAGCAGAGGCGAGTGGCCATGCCAAGAGGAGGGGCCGCCACCTCGCTCAGAGGGGTCATAGAGTACAGACCCGTCAGCACCGACCCCACTGGGTACCAGCCTAAAGAAAACCAGGGATGCAGAAAAACAAATCAGGATACAAACAGTTTTCGGATACAATCCAACTCTTTGCTTAGCCTGATCTACTGGAGAATCTCTCTGTTGTTCACAGTAGAAGCAAAAAATACCAGTCAAGGAAATTCAGAAACAATAATTACTAATTAAATTACTGGAAATTTAAACATCTAACATTAACATAAACACATTATACTTCACATCTTAACTATTCACTGCAGTGGGCAAGGTTGATCAGTTATTATGTCAACCAGAAGGTTTATAATGAAGGTTTAATTTTTAAATGTTTGAAAGTCTAGATCGCAGATTTCAAATTGAAAGCATTTCTTTAGTGCTTTAACTGCAGCACTCATGACCTACTTCTCACTGACAGTGACCCACGGTGAGCCAGAATGTCTCGCTGAGCATCCACCTTCATCGCTCCCTCCTTTTCTTTCTCCTGGCTCTCAGCATCTCTCAGAAACGCGGTATTTTGTGGAACACAGCGAGGAGGTAAAGAGAAAGGGATTTCACCATGCCTTGCATAAACAACAACAAAATACAAGCATTTAGGTGCTCTGGTTTGGCATTTTTCTGGGGTTACTCTCAATAAATCCAGTAATATTTGCCTCTGGTACTTGCCTGGCACAAAAGCCTTGAGACACAGGAATCACCGGAGCAGAGTGGGCCGGCACCGATGGCACCGATGGCACCGCGCTGAACAGCTCCTGATACTGACCCGGCTTGTTCTTCTTCCTCCTCAGGCAGCACATTGTCAGAATCAGCAGCAGCACTAGCAACAGCAGGCCAGCAGACAGACAAGCAGCAAGCAGCAGCGTCTGGTCTGAACAATCAGACACCCAAACTTATTCTCACTTCAGTTATAAACGTATCTTTAATGCGCTTTCATTCTCACCAGTCATGACAAATGTTCTCCTCGTCAGCTTTAACTGAGGTAGAATGGCCGTCCGAACATGAAGCAGCAACTTAAGAGTTTTACCTGAACTGTAAGTGACGATGAAGAGCAGTGGGACTTGGACGCAGCTGGCCGTTTCTCACCATGTTACGCTGCTATCTAAAAGGCTGGATCAACAGGCCTCTGGGTTGAAATACACATTGGTTCATTTTGTTGACTTTGGAATTAAATGCTAGCTTTATTTATAGTAATATTAATCATGTTCATTTAAACACAGCATTTTGTGTTAATTTGTGTTGTCTTTGACTGATATTTACTGTGATACTACTGTGAGAAACATGCAAAGAAAAAAAAAAAGAGAGAGAAAATTGTGAACTGGGTAAAAACTTTTCCACACCACGGTATTTGTATATACAAAACATAATTTGATTAAAAATGTATTTATTTATGTAGTGTCAACTCAAAAAAATGTATTCTCAAAAAAAAAAAAATCATTGAATGAATCATTCTAAAAACAATTAATTTAATCATTAATATTCTAATATAATCCTATTACGGTGCAGACAAATGTAGTTCACAATACCGGTTAGTAGTTTTCTAAGGAAGCTCAGTCACTGACTGTTGCATTAGCTCCTGTTGAGGAAGCATATGGTGACAGAGGAAAGGAACAACTCCTTTTTAACAGCGAGAGACCTCCAGCAAAACCACAACCAGGTTCAGTAGAGGCAGCCATGTCTTGAAACAGAACAACCTAGTTAGTCCCTTTTTGAAACAAAAAACCCCTTAAATATTTCACTCAGCAAGTTCTGTTAGAGGTTACTTCAGACTAAGACGGCAAATAAATGCTGTTGTTTGCTACTTGTTACTATCTAAATAGTTTTTTTTGTGCTTTGTGTGTAAATTGAGCATAACATCATCACTATTGTTATTTGACCCAAATACAGATTTAATGTAACAAGCAATAAGCTTAGTTCAGACAGGGATGCCTTTAACCCTCAACTATAATCATGCATAATGACTGTCCTGACAGATGACCTTATCCTGAATTTGAATCAAAGTGCTTATAAGCCACCCGCTGTTCGCTTCCACACACAAAGACCGGATTGGACAGTAGCTAATAAGATGACTGGTAATCCTCAGGGCTAAAGGCATAGAGTAATGGCTCTTTCTTTGTCTCTCACACAAACACACACACTCACACACAAAAATGCACCGAACAATGCACCTTTAAAAAGAAAAAAAGATTCTCCTTCGTCAACGTCACTTGTGGCCCAACAGAGGTAAGAGAAAGCGGATCAACCTTAAGGAGGGTCACAGCAAAGGAAACCCGGCCGCGAGGCTTTTTATGTGATTGACATCGACAGAGGGAAGCCATTTAAGAAGGAGGTGAGGAAGAGTGGAAGACATGAGGGCAGGAAGGAGAGGCACCAATTAGAGGGACCAGCAGCACTGTGGCCGGCCATAGGGCAAAACAGGACACAACTTGTGAACTTTCAGGTAAGAGGTTAATTTTCATTGTCAAACATTATTCCGTGGTGGCATGTGTGTATGGGAATATACCTTGATTTGATTATTTGTGTTTACAAACTGTGCAGATCAGCTGCTGTTGAGAATTTCTATGGTGTTAATTCATTATTGTACTTTTAATGTAATGCTATATTTCCTGATATTTTTTTTTCAAAGCTCATGAATGCTACAGTATTTTTTTTTTGCAAACAGAATCTGATGACACCTGTCTGTACTGCAAGAAGAAATAAAATAATAACCATGTTGTCCCAAACGTTTAATGTGACATATCTCCATTTGACTTGATATCATTTTATCTGTTTTTTGGTGGCGAAATGCACATTTAAATCTGTCTGTATTAATCTTGATTTTGTCTCAATAGTCGAGTAATCTGGTCTGCGTAATCTCATTTGGCTAATCTGGATTTTGTGTGTTTGTGTATGTGTGTTTGAAGGCTCTCATTCAAATCCCTGAGAAATGTGTCATCCCAAAATTGTTTGGAAATCACTTTGAAGGAGGATCCATGCTCAAATTTTAGAGCAGTGTTGCATGTGGGCTACGTGATACATGAAAGGGACCTGCAGAGAATTAAGATCTGATCCTGCTGCCTCTATTGGCTTTACAGGGCTTTGAACTGAGTGACAAAGAGAGTTAGCACCAAGCTAATGAGTGCAGCAGAGGTTAGCAGTTGAGGAGATAGCCAAGGTGGCTAAGAAGAAACCGGTATTGAACCAACCGGAGTTGCAAATCTGGTTTGCTTTCTCTACAATTGATCAAAATTCTCCGGGCTTAAGGTTAGCCCTCGAGGAAAAGTTACAGACATTCCCACAGAAGTTCATAACGGTGCCTCTGAATATTTTAGAATATTTTTACACTTGATAATTTGATCAGGTGTAAAGCTAACACATAATTCAGAGTGGCATGGTCGATGTTTGGACTTTTACTCTTATTGATTCTAATTTGTTTGAGGATCGGAAATATTTAACTGTGCCACAACAGCAAGAGGGAAATCTTAGTTTCATCCTTTGAAGAGTTGATTATGTGTTTGTCCTTACAGGTCTGTGCTGTTGCCATGGCGAGGTCTGGTCGCCCTGCGTCTGAGAGCTACCAGTCTGCCTGCTGCTCGGTCGGACAGTCGTTGTCCTCGTCCAGTGAAGTTGGCACATTGGAGGACGAAGACGACCGGACTCCTATTTTCTCCCTTTCTAAAAGCTCAGTAGACGTCGTCACAGCAACGGGCCCTCCTCACAAGCGAGACCTAGCCTGGATGCGCCTGGATCTGAAGCGCAGCTCCAGCACCAACACGCACTCGGAGCAGAATCAAGTGACCCTGCAGCAGCTGCACCATCACAAGTGGCACCACAACAGCCACCAGTTCTCCGTCACAACTCAGAACGAGGACTTGCACAGCCCTCCGCCTCTCAGTGAGCGCTGGATTTCCAACATGCATCGCTGGAGTGGCTGCAGCAGCAGCACGCACAGCCGCAGCAGCACTCCGGACACGGTTGTGGGGAAGGAAGGGTCCTCGCGATCCTGTCGTCTCAGCCAGGAAGCAACCGGCTGCTTTACCCCAGATTCTCCAATGTCCAGAGTAGCCTCTCCTCCAACCACACCCTCACCGTTGATTTCCCCCTTCCACACACCTACTTTACCACCTCAGGATCATTTGGCTTCTTCACCACTAACACCAAGCACACGCCGGGAGTCTGAGTACTCGCCTCGCCCTCGGAGAACCTGTAGAGACGACAGCAGCTCCCCCGAAAAACTTTTATTTCAGTTTCCTTCCCCAGTCCAATCGCATGCAAGCTTAACAGATGAAGGACAGTGTGCAGATTCCTCATGCCTTGTTAATGATGGGAGTAAAGAGTCGCCCAGACCCACAGACACCCAAGTAATGGAAGATAAAGGAGAGGAAAGTCCACTGCCAGCTGATTGCAAGCCAGAGCCAAATCCTTCTGCAGAAAAAACTGATTTCAAGGCCAAACTCTCAGGTTGCCATTACCTTCTGTCATTGGAGCAAAGTTGCCAGACGGGCAAAAGTTGGAGAACGCCACTTGTTTCTTCCTTGAGTGACTCACGGTTGGGTGACCTCATGATGCACTTGGAGGCTACTGCCAATAATCTAAAGTCAGAGCTGCTTAGGGAGGAAGGAACGATGACCTCACAGCTGGAGATGATGGATGCTGCGGTGCAAACAGGCTCCCCTTTGGGCTCCTGCTGCGACTTTCAGAAGAACATGTCCAACTCCAACAGTGGCTCGCACTCGCTCTTGGGCTCTCCACCCGGATCCAGACTAAACCTGAAGGCGTCTGTGGGATCCCACTCCAACCTGGTCTCGGCGTCTTCCAGCATGTTCCCAGTGAGCAGCGGTGAGGAGGAGGACGAGGAGGAGAAGAAGCAACGAAATACCCCAGAATGGGACGGCACTGCCGCTTCTGCACGGTATCTGGAGAGAAAAAGATCGTGTCTGAAGGCCCAGTCTGAAGACTGTGATGAGCTTGGCAGAAGGGGCAGCATGAAGCAGGTGCTGTGGGACGAGGATGGGCTGACGTGGGACATTCATGGAGCGTCCTTGGACCCCGAGGAGCTCAGCACCGCCATACAGAAACATCTGGATCTCAAGAACAGCCCCCGACCACAGAGGCGCTCCTCTAAGAAGAAGAAAGCACCTTTGCCTCCACTCATATCAAACATGGTAACAACAATGGCCCCCGACACAAGCCCACCAGCAATGAGCATTAAGTGCATGGTGGAGGGCGAGAGTGAGGAGACCCTGGAGACTGAAGCAGCGAGCGAAGTGCAGCCGGAAACAGGGGGCAGAAAGCAGGAAAAGGAGGAGGCCAACTGTAGCAGAAGCAGAGAAGAACAAGGCAAAATACAGGAAATAGAAGAGGAGGAAGGTGGAGAGAAGACAGCCAATAGCGTAAAGTCACCAACACAGGGGAGTGGACACAGCAAGAAAAAAATAGTGATCAGATCCCTGAGGAGGCCTGGATGGTGCGGAGGATCCAAAAAGACGGACGACTGAGACTCTGTGACTCTTGTGTAGCATTAAAACGGAGTTTTGAAGAGACAGGATGGAGTCAACGCCTTCCCCACAGCACGCATTTGTTTAGTTCCTATAAATCTGGTAGTGTCTGCCACTGGAGTCAAGCTGTCCTGATTCATCATGTAGTCTCTAAATAAAGACTTTTCAGAATAGACACTCAGTGAGGTTTTATGCTTTTCTCTTTCAACTGTGTAAAGCCTTTTAGCTCAAGATAGTTGTAAACACTTGCATTTCTGTAACTGAAAAATATATGTAAACTCAAAAAGTGTGACAAAAAACATCAAGTGCTAATAATATGGTAGAAACCTCATCAGGTGAAGCCAATTATTGTGACTGAACATGCAGGAAGGTGGACTGGTGACAGCTTATTTATTTAACATGATCTACAAGATCTTTTTTACTAAAGGAGGAGAAAACAATTGCAGTAAAGGAAAATCATTTATTATGTGGCAAAATTTATCCTCACAAACAACAGCAGTGGTGGAAAATAACGTGTAATACTTCAAACACTACTGATGCAGGCTATGTTATGTGTCATCGTCTATATATGGTACTCACTATTTTTAAGGGAGACAAGAGAACAGCTATTTAAAGACAATAAAAAAGCCAATTAGGATTTACTTATCATCCATAGTTTCAGTATTTATATGTTTAATGTTTTTAATATGGGTTAAGATTTGTCCTTTTATCACTTTCAGTTGATGAAGTAAGCCCAGTAGAAGTCTGTATTTTTTAGATACCTATAAACTTAACTTCCTGTTTAAAGTCTGGTCATTAAAAGATTTTTTAAACAGTAGCAATACCTGTTGTTTTGTTGTCCTTTTGTGCTTTTTTTGTCATTTTAAATAACAGGACAGAATAATAATAAAATTAAGCAGAACTTTATTCAAAGCCGTGACTTCATTATATTTCAGGGATGTATCTCTACATTCTGTTTGTAGAAAGAAGAAACTTTTTGATACCTGCAAAAGATATGAAATTTAACTAAATATTAGTAGGGTTGTGTGAATATATTTTTTAACCTTGCATTGGTATAGGCAGGTGAAAACTGCATAAACTATGAATTGGAAAATAGTCGCAAAATTAAGATCCCTATTTCTAATCTTATGTCCTCTATAAGTTGTATATTTGATACTTATTTCTGGGCTTCAAAGCTAAATTATCCGCACAGTGCTTGTTTTTCTGCCTGTGCCACACTTTACCTCATTCACCCGGTAAACACAAAGTAGAGGTGTACGCAAACTTGGTGAACCCCAGTGGTGAGATCTGACCATTCAGGCTCTGTCATTCAGATGAGCAGGCACATTCTCTTTTATTCACTGCAGCAAGTACAGCTCTGCTCACCAGGGCCTTCGACTACAGCTACTGTTGTCATATTTTTACAGACGTATGTTCGTGTGTAGATATTTTTTTGTAAAGTTGAGCTATTTACTTGGAGTATGTCGACTATCGTGCTATTAAAATGAATGTAAATTAGTAATGTCAAGAAACAAGCCTACTGTCTGAAGTCTCCCAATGACCATTTGGATAATCCAGAGGAGGTCATGTGGTCAGGTGAGACCAAAATAAAACTTTTCAGCATAAACTCCACTTGCCCTGTTTGGAGGAAGAAGGCAGATGAACAGTGAAGCATGGAGAGGGAGTATTATGCTCTGGTAGCATCATACTGACAGAATGCTTTTTGGGGGGTTTTCGGCTAGGGAGAGGAAAACGACATAAGATTACGAACACTTTTAATGGTAAAGAAAAAGTAAAGAGTTAATGGCAGCAGCAACCCCTGCAGTGACATCATGTAGGAGAAAATCCAGCAGTTTCAGTGAACGACAGCACACACAGTTAAGTGCAGAGGTAGCTCCTTCAATAGTTTTGTCCAAGAGAGAGACAGGATTAAACAGAGAAAGACAAAGACAGATGCACCATCTATAAGGAGAGGGCATAAAGTGATTGACCCGCCAGGGACGCCAGAACCATGTGTAGTTTCTCCTGTTGACCTTTGGTGCTGTAATGGGATGAAATGTAGAAAGAAACCGGACTGCAGATTTTGTGCTCCACTTGTCCCACATCGAACATGACAAAGGTTACATTCAGGCCACTGTCACAAATACACTTGTTTGTGTACAATACAGTGATGTCTTTGTCTTGCACGCATGTCCGTGTGCTAGGAGAATTCTGTGTGGATGTGAAAGTGCTGATGGGCCTCCCCTGGGGGGAAAAAAATCCCTTTTCTCAGCTGCAGTAAAGCTCAAAGCTACAGGAGAACTATCCAGCGCTCTGCTTTTGTTGTGACAATAACTCATTATCTCTGGAGGATTGCTGTTGTGCTTGTGTGTGAACTGTACCTGTTTGTGTACATTTGGGCGCTGCTTGCTATAAATGGTGCCCACTTGTTGCCCGGTTGGTGATTCTGTGGGAGACGATGGCTGCATCAGGACCTCCTCTGCTCTGGTTTCTGTCCCTTTTGCTGCTGCTTTTGAGCAAGGCGTCCCAGCCTGCGGCTGCATACACGCTCATCCCAGCCCAACAGCCACAACACAAAGTCCTCCAGCTGGGTGAGAACCAATAAACTCCACCAACACAAAAAACAAGGCTCGTGTTACTCGTGCGGTGGCTCTGTGGTGTCTGAATGTGTTGGTTCTGTCCTCTTAGACTGGCCACAGGATTGCGGAATGCCCCACTTCAAGCCAAACATGATTGAGAGGATTGTCTCTGGAAATGAGGCCAGACCTCACTCCTGGCCCTGGCAGGTCTCTCTGCAGGTAAAACACACCGACAGGATCCTCTATTTTTAGTAAAACGTCATAGTTTCTGCTTATTTACACACAATTTCATCCAGTATTTTTTTTTAAATCAAATTAAAGTTAATTTATTTCAGAAATAAAATTGATCAACATGACATAACACCAATTTAACAGAACTGTAGGGCTTTGACCTACACAACCTGTGACAGTAGTTCAGCAGACAGTGACTGACACCCAGCAAATGACTGATAGGTTTTAAAATGTGATCGCTAAAGAAGCTGTCTATTCACAAGAGTGCTATATCCAAATTTATTGGAAAGTTAAGCGAAAGGAAAAAATGTAAACAAGCAAAAGGCATTACTCGATGGGTCAAAATCCTCTTTTCAGGTGAAATTTAATTTGACACTTTCGTTTTTTTGTTAGAAATCAAGGATTTGTTAAGTAGCTAAAAATGGTGTAGAATCTAAATAAAATCTAAATAATTACAGAGTAAAATGTTGTAAAAAATTTGCAACTAGGGAAACATATGTGAGAAACCTAGAGATCGACACGAGCTACTTATAAACGTTAAGGCAACGTTTATAAAGCTCAGTCAGTCTGAAAAAATGCATCAGAAATAAAATATAGAAAGGCATTTAAATTTTTTATAAAATCTAACATAGTTGTTAAAACAAGCATTAAGATCAAACTAAAATTGCATAACACGTAAACAAATAACGGTTAAACCAAATTTAAATGTGATAAATTTAAATAGAGTCGCATTAAATTAAATCCATGTCAAGACACATTTATACCTGAACTCTAAAGGCTGTTAATCTACAACCTAAAAATTTCAGGAGTTGATTATTGACTTTTACTGCTCCCCTTTCCGGCACTCAAAAGACAAAAAGAGATACATTTACTAAAAACTTAACCAGACTGTCTGGTTGTCTGTCCCAGGTTCGACCCAGAGGAAGTAAACACTACATCCATGTCTGTGGAGGAACTCTCATCCATAAGAACTGGGTGCTCACTGCAGCTCACTGCTTCCAGAAGTATGACTTATGTATGAATTAAATACAACAGCTGATAAAAAAAAAAAAAAACAAAAAACAAAAACAAAAACAACAACAAAACAAAAAAACTGCACACCTTTTTATTTTTGTCAAATACTCTCAGGGGTAAAGCGGAGGATCCTGGGAGCTGGAGGATTGTCCTTGGGAAGCACAAGCTGAAGCGCTCAGAGTCTGCAGAGAGGATTTTCCCCATCAAGAGGATCTACAGGCACGAGAACTTCCGCTATCCTGCTCACAGCGAGCTGGACTACGACATCGCGCTGGTGAAGGCCGGCACGGACATCCTGCCTTCAAACTTCATCCGCTATGCCTGCCTGCCGCGCAAGCAGAGCCCCCTCAAACCGGGGCACTACTGCTGGGTGACGGGCTGGGGAGACACCAGAGGTGAGTCGGGGACGAGGGACTCAGACACTGAGGAAAGGTAGGGCACCGACAACAGTAACACTGAAAGAGGCCAATTGGATATTGCTGTTTAACATTACTAGGGATGAACGATATATATCAACATTAATATCAGTGTTGGCAGATGTTAGTCATTGTTAAACATATTTGTATCGGCCGATGTTATTAAGTGATTCCATCTTGTTAACCTTTGTATGCGAGTCTCAGGAGGAGAAGGGATTCAGACCATAGTGATGCAGCAGGTTTAACGGAAGCAGAGAAGCAATGTGGTGGTTTCTTGCTTTTTAAACAGTGTTAAAAGAGTAGAGAAATGTATACAATATTGGTCAATCAGTCAATATCGGCCCAAAATGCTAACATAGGTGCATCCCTAAATTTTACAATGATGAAATTCCAACTAAATCTACATTTTCTGCAGTTTATTATCTCTTTGGCATCATCCCCAAACCTCTACTGAAGATTGAGTCACTGAAATTCTTATTGTTTGTGCATTAGGAGTGATGAGTCCATCCAGTTTGCAAATTATCCTGCTGACATTCAGAGCACGGATTTGAGGAATCTTTCCTCCACACTCTGAGACCTTGATTGTTGGCTGGATAATAGTGGAGTTGACAGTCTTCCCATGATCACTTTTCCCTATTAAAAAAATCCCTTTGTTAATAGCATCTTTGTGGCAGTTTATTTCAAGATGAACCACATCTAATCATAAGATTTACCCGACTCTTGAATGTGAGAATGTATTGGAGATTCACTCCGAAGTGAATTACTTACAAAGTTTGTAGATTTTATTACTGTAATTAAACTTTCACTCGCTCCATGAACGCATCTCAGGTGGGAAGGAGAACGTCTCGCTGGCGGAAGCGCTGAATCAAGCCCGTCTGCCCATCATCGACTTCAAAACCTGCCGGCAGAAGAAGTTCTGGGGCGACCGTGTCCGGGACTCCATGATCTGCGCCGGGTTCAGGGACACCGAGGGCCCGCCTGCGGCGTGTCAGGTAAGGACTCCCCATCCCTTACAGGAACTTTGTGTCTGTCGGATAGTGGCTTTTTTTCACGGCTTTCTTCCCTTCAGGGCGACTCAGGTGGTCCTCTGCTGTGCCAGCTCGGCTGGGATCGCTGGGAGGTGCACGGCGTGGTGAGCTTTGGCCCCATCGGCTGCACCGTGGAGAACAAACCCAGCGTCTTCACCCGCACCACCACCTACATCCCCTGGATAGAGGCGACTCGCATCAGGGACTTCTTCCTGCACTGAGAGGGCCCTGCTGACTCAGCAAAACCTAACCTCGGCCCCCCTCAACACCGTTCCTTTTTCCACCGAGTGAAAACTTCACAGTGTAAATATGAACTCTTAACGTGCAGTTTTCGTTTGTGTACATCGGCATTTACAAGTTACTTTCTGCAATAAAAGCGATTAAAAAAAGCAAAAAGCAATGAACATTTCGGTTTCGTTTTATTTCACTTTATCAAACAGCGTACTTGATGGAGAAACACGAAAAGTAAGCAGTTCCGGTACAGCTTTACGGTGACTTTCACTCTCACAGAGCAGAAACCACTAACACACGTTTTTACAATAAATACAAGTCATCAGACCATCAGGATTTGTTGCATTTTTACACGTGGCGAGTCTTTCAGTCTGAAAACACCTGGTCTGGATCACACTCCGGGTGCTGTCCCATAAATTGGCTCATTTAACCTCAATGTCTCTCAGCATGGCATCACTGGAGACGGACGACTCATTCATAAACGATAAAACTTAAGTGTCAGGATTTCATTCCATATCCCCACTGATCGGGACTAACACAAATGACCTGGATTTCCAGCGGAATTAACTTTTCTCTCAATTCCCAGAATGCTTCAGGGGGAGTGACGGAGTCGGGAAAAGAACACCGCATTTTAACTCAAACCTAGCAGTTTGTGGTTAAAGGCTGTGTCCTCCAGATACTTGGACCTAATGACGAAGTAGCTACGGCGTGGAAGAGGCTAGTAGAGGCGGGACGAGGGCGAGGAGCCGGTGAGATGATCCCAGTTGTTGTAAAGAGCGTAGGCACCGGATACGGCTAAACCAACCAGACCTCCACGGGCCGCACTCTTTAATCCCCCTGAGAGAAAAAAAGAAATGGAATCATCATCATCATCTTTGAAAACAATCATTAGACATAATATTAGGTGTTCGGTGAATAAGACCTAACCTCAGGATGGGAACTCAAAGAAATCTGCTCAGTTTGAGCTTTAGAAGGCTTTCTAAAGATCATCTTAAGAATCTGCATAATTATTACTCTGTCAACTGTTTGTTACAACATGCCCAGCCTGTTATTTTTGTTGTATATATACATTTATTATCTTCTTGATACCTACCACAGGTTTCCATTGAAATAGTGAATTATAAATTCATCTTTTACATGAGATGTGAAAAAAGGAGCTCTGTTTGAGAGCATTTACTAAACGGCTCAAGAAACACATTAATATAAAACAAATATTTTTATATTAATAATTAGCACCATCAGAATTCAATCCCACTTACAACCGAGGATGAATGTGTTGTGTGAAAACTCTCAACAATCCAGATAAAATAAATCTAACTGAAGCTTTTTTATTTATTATGTGAACATGAATGTTGATCAAAGTTAATGCAAAATTTGAAGTCACTCATGACTTCATGTTACCCTGGCATGTAAATACGATATGATCCAGAGGTTAATTTCTCTTGGACAATTCAAAAGGATAAAGACAAGAGAGCATATTGTGTTTCAAAATGACTGGTATCTGTACATGATGACTCTGTAAAACTCAAGTATCGGTTCCATCATAATCAGGAAAGCTTAATTTTTTTTTAAATGTTGAAATTAAATAAATAGTAAGTTGACATACAAAAACTGCATAAAAATCAAAGTTTTCACCCAAAAACAATCACAAATAAACTCCAAACTGATTCATTTGGCTCCACATTTAATCAAGAAAAACTGTATAAACGCTTTCAGGTTTCCAATTAAAAAAACATTACTTTTCAATTTTATTTTGAGAATGATTATATCTTTATAATGTAAATTAAGTTGATCAAAAATGGTATAAAAAACGCAAAAAAAAGCATACTATTATAAACATGATGACCAAATGAATGCCCAAGAAGAGACACCTACCGCTGGATTTGAAGAGCATCCCTGTTAACGTGCCGGCAGTCACTGTGTTAATGTCATCTTCTGCCCCTCTGGCTTTCTCTATCGCCACACCAAAAGCACTATACAACAGAGCTGCAAGGACATAAAAAAAGCACCAGACTTAAAAAGACAAGACTCTGCAAAGGCGATTAAAAAAAAAAACCCATTAAAACGTTTGGTTTGATGACAGTTAAGTTGTTGTTCTAATCTTACCGACAGAGCCTAGAGAGTTTGCCCACGAAGCCCCCTGCCTGGTCACCATGTTCAGAATTCTGGTGAAAAAAAAGAAAAAACATTTAGATGGGAAGTGATTTAAGAGGAAATAAACATACAGTACTTTGCAACAGTTTTCACACCCTTCACATTTCTCAGCATCTCATCATGTTACAAGCATTTTACCTGTATTTTATGTCATAGACTAACACAATGTAGTTCATAACCACAAAATGGAAGCAAAGGGACACATAAAAACAGAAAAACCCAAAACGTGTGGCATACACGTGTAATCATCCCAATTCTCTTCAGAAGTAACATTATGCATTTCATGTGTGAGCCACAATTCATGTAGCAGAATCTGTCCAGGGACGACAGTCACTTGTGAACTTCACAAATTTCGTTTTTATGGAAAAAGTGTGAATACTTTTGCAAGGCAGTACAATTGACATAGAGTGGATTGTGTCCATGCTTACTGTACGTTACGAGGTTTGGACCATGCCATGTCTCTCGTCTCCTTCAAGCCCATCCTCAGACCGTTTAAAGCTCCCAGTGAGGCTCCTGTGTTAAGAGTGAGGCAAGACATTGTGTGATACGGCTGTATAATAATATCGATATCACGATATATACATCAATATTTTCTTTCCTAGAAAAAAAAAAATCGATATTCATCTGCAAATATCGTAACGTCCAACTGTCACCTTGCTCACTCACTGCTTGCTTCACCAGGTCATCAGGTTTAGGGTGATTCCTTCAGATGTTCAGGTTAAAAAGGTATCAAACTATTCAGAGCAGGTACTTGGTTCACTTTATTTACTTTACAAATGCATGTAAGCTACAGTTT
>CAEGAF010147415.1:0-18944 GCA_903067075.1 Micropoecilia bifurca
TGATTGATTCGGTTTTTACACGTTTTGAATGTTTTAACAGGCATTGAGTTTTATGACATTAATATGATTTTACTCAGCAGACTTTATCAGTGGAGTTCATTCATCTACTCAAGTATTCAAACAGAAACAATCAGTGTCATATGAAAAGCTATTAAATATCTCATAAGTGTTTTGAGAAATGCATGTGCAAAAATAATGTGTACAAAAAGAAACTTTGACATGTCTTTATTATTTATTTTTTAATTTTTTTATTCTCAAGAGTGCAGAGCTAATTAAATGACCTAAACAAGACCTTAAAGTGGTTCCAGTTTCTCTCGATGACCAACCTGTTGAAACTGTGGCAAATTTTAAATCCCTTGGGTCGTTCCTGGACAGTCAGCTCAACTCTGCTGAAAACACTGACTTTTGAAGAACGTTTCTCAGAGACTCTACCTTTTAAGAAGACTTAGTGATCATGGAGTGATCTCTAGTTGGTTCACCCATATGTCTTGACTTTGGGGGTGGGGGAATCATATTTTATTTATCACTACAGAAGGGTTCAGTGAATGTAAAACTGGTGGGTTCTGTACCTCAAAAAAGGTTAAGAACCATTGATCTAAGTGCTTGTCCAGGAGAGACTCGATGCAATCTGCTGGGTTTCCTTAGACAGAAAACTTTTTAATTAATTTAAATAATAAACTGAACTTGACTGCATTGTGTAATAACCAGGATCGACTAAGAAGGGATGACATTGACCTGTTATGTAGGATTCTACTGAACTGAGTTTTTTCTTTTGTAAATTGCCTTGAGATGACAATTGTGAATTGACATGAAGCCACCAGTGAAACAATCCAGTGGGCTTGTCAGGTATTGCCACCCCTTACCTGGAGGAACTGAACCCGCCTCAGACAAAGTTGTCAGAAATGATCAAGTTGTCAGAAATGATCATTGTCAACTGGGTTAATGTGAGTTAAAACTCAAGGTAATCTGCCACCATTTTTATTGCAGTCGGAAACCTAGTCAAAGTAAATTGCAAGTTCAGTGCAATTTTGAGAACAGTTGCAAGACATTCAACATGACACTGCACTTTCAAGCAGAAAGAGCATCTGAGACGAGAAGACATAATGAGCCTACAGTTCCAGTTTGAAAGGCCAGGTTGGTGCTTTCCAGGCGTTTTTACGCTGCACAGAAATGGGAGTGACTCCAGTTACTGTGGGTGCAATAAAGGAAACGATTTGACTTTGTGATTCACAGAGCTGAAATAAGCAGAAATCTTATCTTGCTATCTGCTGAACGTTTTGACTCAGAGAGGAAGGGCATGAGCCCGGTTCCCTTCATGTAAGGACCACCACTAAATCAGACAGTACAAATAATAAGTAGGCCTGTAAGTAGGCAAATAATAAGTAAGTCAATTAATCGCATCATAAATGAAAATTATCTACCTCATTTTAATTTATTGGCCTTATCGTTTCTTCCTGCCTTTTTCTCTATTGTTGACACTGGATGAAAAAAGGCTCAACTCTGGTTGCCTTTTCCACCTTCTTCATTTCCTTAGCATAAGGGAGGAGTGAACTATTGCATCAGGTAGTTGGATTTGCCCATCGTCTCTATCTAAAGCTAATAATTATTGAAGGGCAATGCACTGTACAGACTTCATAATCTGCACTGTTTTGATTGAATCTAGTTTTTATTTCCACTTTGGTTTTGTGTTTAGTTTTAATTCAAGTGCATTTTTTGTTAACAGAGACTGAGGATCCATTTTATTTTTGTTTTTGGCTGTTTTGTTTATTTTGTTTACCAGTTCCAGTGTTAAGTGTTTTTTGGAAAATAAAGTGTATGTATTTTTGGCAGGATCCATCCATCCATCCATCCATTTTTTTGCACCCTTGTCCCTTAGCGGGCTGACGTTCCGGGCGGGAGGCGGGGTTCGCCCTGGACAGGTCGCCAGTCTGTCGCAGGGCAACACAGAGACACACAACCATGCACACACACACTCACACCTAGGGACAATTTAGACAGACCAATTGACCTAACAGTCATGTTTTTGGGCTGTGGGAGGAAACCGGAGAACCCGGAGAAAACCCACGCATGATTTTGGCAGGATGTGATTGCATTATTATGTTATTACCATTACGTCACTTCTTCAAACAATATTATCGTTTATCGCACCGTGACAGGCCTAAAAGTATTGAGAGAGGTGAACGGCCATCAACAGCAACATGAATAATCTGTGTTAAAACAGGGGCAAAACATAACGATTCATTCCACAGATCTTATTCTCCAATAATCTCTCAGAGTAATTTTTGCATTGTGTTCAAAAACATAAAAGTAATCAGCCATCAATGTTATACATATCGATTTCGATAATTACCCACAGTCTCAGTATCACCAGGTATGATTAATCATACCAGCCTGTGAACCTGCTTGTGTCTCTCCATTCAGTCCACATGCATTTGATACGGAAAGGCATTTGAAAGTGTTCTGCCCGGGTTTGCTAAGTATGGGGTAATCTCCCACACCTAAATGTAACAGCCCAACACCGGGAAGTCACCTTGTTGCTCAATCAGATCCAAACCCTGCTTGGCTCTCCCTGACAGAGAGAAAAATTCAGATAAACTCCCAGAACTTTTCTGAAGTCGCCCCTCCTGCTCCAGCTGATTCGCCACGTCCGTTTAGTCAGCTTCACACTACCATTTAAATAAAGAGGCTTGCTAAATGACCACTGTGAGAACATAAAAGACAAATTAAATAGTTTTTCTTTCTCAGGGCACTTTCTGTCTTTCTCTTTCTAGCTTGAGCTCCTCATTTTTAATTTGTTTGGTCTGAGGGGGGCATGGCTGATAAAAAATATGCAGAGAAGTCCAGATGCAAAAGGATCTATTCATCTTTGATTATGAGGGATTATGGAGGAAATTTAATCTGTTCAGAGAACAATGACTCACTCAGACAAACAGACATTAAACAACTCAGGTATGTTAATTTCTCAAAGAAAATTGATTATACAGTAAGCCACGACGACAACAAACAAAGGAAATGGCAGGAATAACCACAAGGCATTAGGTTGGTTTCATATCAGACCTTATGATGAAAAGGAGCAACGTCCTAAAGTAGAACTGCATCAAATCAATCACAACAAAAGCAAAGCTACGGGGCACAGCTTCTATAAACTCCATGTATATTTTCAGTGCTCAATTCTTTGTTTACTAAAAAAAGGACAAATCAAAAAACCAATAAAACCAAAATACAGCTTACAGTTAATTGTATCTGGCAATTTTTAGAATGTGCAGCTGAAGAGAATATGTACAAATTAAAAATAACATGCAAATTATAGAGGAAAACTTGTAATTCAAATAATTAACACTCTTTTTTAATAATGAGGATTAATCACATGCACTGAATGCTATACGGTCCTTCACATTTTTTTGACACACCCAATAAAGATGTGTAGAAAGTGTAAAAGTTCATTGTCTTACTGTTTTGTATGTTTTTAATGTTGTTTCATGGGACAACACTGAACATGTCAAACTTTTATGCAAGCTAAAACAGTCAGTGTAGAGCTTGAATAACTGTAAATTTCCTGTCGCCTCAAATTAACTCGCACACAAATTAATTTCTAAACAACTGGCAACAAAAGTGAATAAACCCTTACGTGACACTGACCAAATTGTGCCTGATAAGTCATTTTCTCTGTCACGTGTCAGTGAAAAAGGAAAAACATTCGTATTTATTTGCACAAATCACTTTGACTGTCTAAGCTCCAGGCATAAAGGATTTTAGCTCAGATATGTTACTGAAATCTTGATTTAATCTGTTTTTCAATAAAACTATTTTCAGTTTTCTGGCAGAATCCAATTCTGTCTTTATTACAAATCTGCTGGTAACACATTTCAAATGGACCTTTAGGAAGAGAAAAAGGCCCAAAGTATCACAGATGCTATGAGTCTGTCCTTTACAGCAGGCGTTAGATGCTTTTACGCACACTAATCCTTTGCTTCATGCCAGACTCACCAGGAACGTTTTTTTTTTCTTTTTTTCTGGACAAGCTCAATCTTAATCCTGTCTCACCAAAGCACACAATTCCAGTTAAACTCCCAGTCGTCAAGCCGATGACTGTATTTTGCATTGGGGGATACATGTATACGCTGATGAAGTCCTTCCTCTTATTTGAGGTGATTTTGCACCCCTACAGATGCTGACATGAACGTCGTTAGCTCGCATGAGTGAAAACACACTTGACATCATGGGCCCGTCATCAAGGAGGTGAGCAGATTGCATCGGACACAGATTGATTGCCCTTGAAATCCAACAAAATTGCTTAGCTTGTAACAAGCTTTATTTCCTACATTAAATTATCATTAAAATGCTATTAGTGCAATTAGTTGATTTCCATTTTAAACAACAGCTCTACAGTGAGAGGCATCAGGAGACAAAGGCGCGCGGGGGAGACGGCGGGGGCCGGGGGTGAGGACAGTCGGAGTGAGAGGGAAGGAAAAGTTACAAGACACAGAGGAGCGAGAAGGAGGAAGAAAAAAATGCATGAAGAGAGGAGAGGTGAGTCAGGAAGGATAGAGGCGACATGAGAGCAGTGGGAGCTGAATATTAAGCAGCTGTAGTGATTAGGGAGGTGCCGCGGAGTGGCACTGTGACAGTGACATTGGCTGCCATTGGCACTCCCTGCCACGGTGATTCACTGGAACCTGCTTCATTTGGGCCATAATTAGCTTAAATGTTCAGAGAATGAAAAATTCATCATCGCTTTGAATCCTGTTAATTGGGGCTAGCCATCTGCATTAATAGAAGGCCATTTGGATGTTCTGTGTTTAAGTATGCATGCGGGTGAGCAGCTCCGCAAACATGGGGCATGTACGAGTGTGTATCAGAGTGTGTATTTATGTTAAGAGAGGGTAGTTTTGTGCTCACCCCCCAGAAGGGGTGATAAAGTCCAACATTTGTCAGGTTTTTTTTTTTTATCACTGAAGCAGCAACTAAGCACCTATCAGTGATAAGGACCTCTGAAGATGGCTGAAGGCAGAGGAAAAATTAGCATGTTGAGCTAAGATGTGGTAGCATATCTTATCAGTTCGGTTACAATCTGTTAACAGGCAGGTGAAGAGAAGAGGAAAGCCAACTCATTAGTCGTGTGAAAAACAGAAGTCATCAGCGCTACGCTGTCGTCTACACAAAAGCTACGTTTCTTGGTTAAATTCGGGAAAGGGTTTAATTAATGCAGACAAACAATATTTGAAATCTCTTCTCCAGCACTGCGCCGAGGCTTTAAGGCACCATCTTTGCTTCACATTTTTTTTGCGGGGAGCCTGAGCTTCTTCTAATCATTGAACGTGGCCTCGTTTGATATTTGCTCAAATATTTTGAAGGTGTCTAAAAGTTTTTCCTTAGAAATGTTCACTCATTTTTCGCGTACCTTGCTATTTTCCGAGGATAGTGTTTTATTGGTTGTTAAACCACTTAACTCTGCCCTATGAGTCAGTCGGAAAGAAGATTCTCCTAAACTCCAGAGATGTATTTGTGTAAGGTCGATACACTAACTTGGTTTTTGAGCACTGCGCTTGCTAGAAGGATTCCTAATATTTCTTGTTAGATTTAAAACCCTGAATTGTAAAGGTCCGTCTGAAAACTGACACCTGGTTGTTCTACATGTTCCCGACAGAACATTTTACTTTCAGACTGCAAGATTAACTTTTATTTTTCAGATTCCACTTCCATTAAAACAGCTCCCAGTTACAGCCTGTTGGACAGATAACCCGTTTACATTTATGGATTATTTTTCACTACCATTAACATTTTTCTTTTTCTTTATTCTGTAGAAGTTATTCTGGATTTAAGTACTGCTTTTTCCTGGACAAAAAAAAAAAGCTAGTGCTGCCATTAACTATGTTAATCTTTGTTGTTCATCCCAAAACATGCAACAACTACTGAATCAGTATTTCTCTTAAAATTGTACTTGTCCTCCTCCTTCCCTCTTTTGCCACATGATTGCTCAGGAACATGAATTGTTGTAAAGTCAATGACTCAATTCAGTTATGGGGGTTTCCCCAAATAGACAAGTTTTTATCAAAATAAATGAAATGCTAAGCTGAATTTGATGACACTGATTTATAATTAGTATTGAATTGCACTGCAGGTAAATGGGTCTAAGTGTTGTTATATGACTGAACGGTATTGGAACAAAGTTAACCTAATGTGGATTCTGTATGGATTTGATTTGGAGCAGTACGTTCCCCAGTGCTGTCCTGCAGGTCTTAGATGAATGCCGTCTTTCTGCAGCGGATCATCGTGTTCTGCAGAAACCTTTTCATTGACCCATTTATTCAAACCATTTGTACAACATCAGGGAAACACTTAACACAGGCAGGACAGGTGGGGTCTTCTGAAACAGGGCTGGGAACCAACATTGCAAAAATATTTTGTGCTGCATAGAAAAACTGAATTACATTAAGAGGATTTTAAGAATGATACCTCTTTCAGTGGTCTGTGTCATTCTTACATATTTGAGATTAAGATGTTACTCATTTCCTGGATGTAGCTTTTTAGGCCCAACAGTTTGTTTCTTATATTTACTTAAAGAAGATTTATATCTCATTCATGTCTCTCTTCTTGTTATATTTGTCTAAGCTCAAGATTACTTTTAACGCATGCAGCAGTGATCCCCAAAAGTAAAATAAAATAAATGAAAAGACAGGCTCACGAACAACACTAAATATCTATCAGGCATTCTAATTAGACTTCTAAACATGCAATCATTTCTACGTTGCACAATTTGCTTGAATGACGTTGCTCTCATAGGGTAAACATGTGCTCTACCAAGGACACTGGGTGTATTTCTTCTCTCTGTTGAGATCTGGAAGATTAAGAGCAGCAGTTGTGGCGGTTAGCTGCAGCAGGAAGCAGTAAGAAATTAAGACTAATGTCATTTATCTCTTTGAAGTGAGGCTGTAGAAAGACCACAATTACACTGAACAACAACAAGCCTGTGTGGAGTTAATGAAAAGCTTGTGAGTTTTGCTAGTTGGTGACTATTGAATGAACGTAGTTCATCACCAGTGGCTGTTTTTTTTAAAGTAAATTTTCTATTTCAAATGAAAAATGTGGTTCTTAGTGTCCTTGATCCAAATTGTGTGTGTGTATCTTTTGACACACTAAGATCGCATGGAGCATACATCCTCTCTAATCCTCCTTCCACAAGGTAACAAAACCCATTCCATGTTCCTATTAAACAGAAAACTTTGTCTACTAACATTTACAACTTATATGCAACAAGACACAAAAGATGGACTAGATGACTCGGTGTTCCATGCAGCTCTAGAAAGCAATAAAAAAAAAATTGCATGTGTGACATTAATACAACCCATTTAACTGAATGCTGCAGTGTAGATGGTGTTTATGCGACAGAAAGCCAAGCTGCAGAGGCTGCAGAGCCCAGCCCAGTCTGGACCAGCTCAGCTCAGCCCAGCCCAGCCCAGCCCAGCCTGACCCATCCAGCACTAATCCATCATCGCCACCACTGAATCATCGCGCTGTCAATAAAGGCGGGCGGTAATACATTACAGACATGTGGCAGCCTTTGGCGATAATGACATTGAGAATTCTCCTTGGGCAGTCGGAAAAGCCTGGGCTCACGACACTCTTGCTTACAGAAGCAATAATATATGGAAATGCATCAGTGTGCAAGAAGAGGGAGTGGACTGGGACCGGAGGAGGGCGGGAGAGTTGAAGCGACGCTTGGTCACTTTACAAGCAAAGGAGGAGGACGTAGCCTTCAGTGGCTGCATCTTCATCCATTTCCAATGTGGACTCATCCAAATCCGGTACTCAACGATGAGGCGCGCGTTAAGTTTAAGCCGCCACAAACCGGCCGTGTTACAACCGATCTGATATGCCAACACTCCATTTCTGCCTTATCTCGCTTTCATGCTGCTCAGCTGATACCGCAATATGGTTTAGACATGTGATAGGCTAGATAGAGCGCAGAGAGGGAGGCCAGACTCATGATGGATACAAGAGCAAATACAGCACAGTTAGCAGCAGGTCTGCCATGCTGCTGTGAAGACAGACATGAACGGCCCCAATGTTCTCCTCTACTTCATACAAACGTGTTTACGATTGCAGTGATTCAAGAAAGGCTCCAGGTTGGTCAGGCTTTGAATATGTATGTTTGTGTGGATGTAACTACACATGGATTAATGGATAAAGACGGATGGGTAGATGGATGGACAATCATAAACGGAAAAATGGATGGAAAGGAAGTTTTCCTAAGGAGGTACGATGACATGATGTATGGCTGGATAGAAAAAATAATAGATGATGGATAAGAAGGTGGAAGGATGGATATCTGAAAGGAGAGCTGGACAGTTTTACGGATGGATGATCGTTGGATTGATGGATGCTGGACAAACCAATTGATGATGGACATAAGAATGGATAAATGATGGGTGGACAAAGAAATGGAAGGACATTTTGATATTTAGACAACAGGACATTTCCAAAATACATTTTTCCCCATACACTTGTTTTTGCATACCAGGGAAATAGTTAAAAATAATACCTTCCCAGACTGATCAGGAACTCTGTACATATTATACATCTATTGTAAAACATATGGCCTGAAAAGATACTGAGAGCTTTAATGGATGTGCTCTTCTCCTGGGTGACACATTGGAAAAGTAAAATCCAGGCACTCACCTGACAATCTGAAACCATAATTTCACTTTCGGGATTCAAATTAAAAGTTTACCGGGTTTCCAAAACTGAGACGTCTGCATTAACCGAGGGGTCACCAAGGTTTTATGAAATCCTTTCAGCGCACACAGTCACAATTTAAAAAATAATAAAACTCCTTCGACTTCAGTTAGGATGTATTCAGAAGTTAAAATAACACATTCGAGGTCTGAAATAGGTTTTTGCTTTAAGTTACTGACCAGGTTAAACTGATTAAAATACAGAGTGAGATGAAAATACCATCTGTGAAAATGAAGTTACTGCTTTCTTTGGAGACTTCAGACTAATGAAAATGTGTAAGAGAGCAACAGGCACAGCCTCTACGAACTGTCTTTGAAGCATCGGAGAATTTGAAATGAAAACTTTGCTGACACTATTTGACTACCTCAAAGTTGTGCACAAAAATTAATTATACTTCTGGTAGGCTTAGGTTTAAAGTGATCTTTGTATTTTACCAATAGCCTGACTTGAAGTGATATTAACGTCTCAGAATTGTAAAACTCTGAAATGAACTCTCAATTTGACTTTGATGATCTCTGGAGGGAACTAAAGATGAGGGTTATGGTGAGGAGGCCTTCCAGTTCAAAGAGTTCACCACTGAAGGCAAATCATTGCTGCACCAGTGAGAAAACATGATCAGCAATTACAAGAAGAGTTTGTTTGCTTTAACAGTCAGGGTGATGAATATAGAACAGCTTCAAGATGCAATAGTTTCTTAAAATATAAAAAGTGTATTATTTTGTTACAAAACTGATATAAAGTTGTATTGTTTTGCATAATTATCTGTATCTATTCATATCATATTGGCCTGTCCCAATATGACAGGGTCCCAGGGTCTCTGGTTTGAAACCCAGTAATGTCTTTGGAAAAGTATTCAGAGCAATTTTTCTTTTCCACAATATGTCACAACCAGAAACTTCAACATATTTTACAAACACTTTAATGTTTAATCTATGAATTTCAGTATTCGCCTATTGTACTGGAAGATGTTACTTTTAAAACATTGGGTTAAATGTTCTGTGTTTCGGTACTAAATAAACGCTCAGCTCATGACCTCAGCAATTTACTTTGAGTTTGGACATTTCATTACCAGTCTGAAACATTATGCTCTTTAAACTCTGTACATTGTGAAATGTCAGACTTTATAATTATCATCACTTAACACTAGAGCTGCTACATCAGAAGTCTCAAATGAAAATAACGTTAGAGGTCATCAAACATGAACCACAGCTGAGCCTGGCAAACAAAGCCGGATCCATCACCAGAGCTGCACTTGTAAAGCCGGGATAATATAAGATCACAGTTTTCAACGTGGATGAATTCATGGAAAACAGACGTTTATGTGTTTCCACAACCCACTAATTTGCAAGGACATATCACATAAACAAACACTATGAATAGCTGTTATAATTACTGCCTGTGAGACCAGACAACATTAAAAAATACCCAGTTTAAACCTTGGCTGGAAGAATATTTTAAGTCTTATTTAACCAGTTACCAATGCACATTTTATGACCATAAGTAAACACAGCACATTGATCAGGGGGCTGCTTCACTGAGCTGCTGAGTGGGTAGACTGATGGCCACTACTGACTCCAGATCAGCACCAGCTAATGTTTTAAAATCAGCGCTTCTGATATTGTACTGGGCTTATTCATCACATTAACGACAAAATTATACCAAATTACGTAAGCAAACAAATGAAAATATGCCTGTAGGAAAAAGTTGGCAACACCATGATCTGACGGTTCCCACAGTTTGGCTCATCACTGAAATGTCTGTTCTGAATTGATCTCTTTCAACAGAGATTTTGTGGGGTTTTTTCTTCAGCATTTTGGCTTCTTGCCTTCAGACGTTCAGAGTAACACTCAGTCTACCAAGAGACACTGAGGAGGTGGAGCTCTACACCTCTTTGTCCAAAATATCCCTGCATTTAGCATAATTCGTCTTGCTAACAATTCTTACCCTCTTCTCAGAACCAGCTGACGCTTCCCCACAACATAACACTCCCACATTTCACTGTCAGAATTGTGTATTCATTGATTTGCAAAGTCAGCTTTCCACCATGCACATGAGATGTAAGCTGACATTTTAATTTTGGACTCATTGGACCAGAGAACCTTCTTCTATTAGAACTGAATTGGTGTTCTCAGGATGACTGGTGGCAAATTTCAAATGAAACATCTGATGGCTTTCTTTCAAGAATTGATTTCCACTTTTCACTCGTCTATAAATACTGGGATTGTGCAGAGAGCGCTTAGTTATTCTGCCCTTCCTGCGCTGTGCGCCTCTGCGGTTCCTCTGGACTTATCCTGGTGGTCTTGGCTGCTTCGCCGATTAATGCTCTCCTCATCCGTCAATTTAGCTAAACTGCTTTGTCTTGGCAGGATTGCAGTTGTCTTTATCTATGTATTTTTTGATGGATAGAGCATTACTCTGTTAGATGTATGTAGGTTGGGATATAACCTCCAATGACCGGTCTGCTGTAGTACTTAAAGAAAACTTTTTCTAAATAAAATTCCCAGAACAGTTTTATTCATAAAACTATTACTAAAAGGCAGGTTATATTTACCAATTAAATTAAGAGTGAAACTGGTTAAACACAAATGCAAGGAACAATTTTTCATCTGTAAAACCACATATTTTTCCTTCCACTTGACATTTATCTACAACTTTGTCTTGTATTGCACAACATAATAAAATACTTTAATTTGTGTTGGTAATATATAAAAAAGTGGAAAAGATAAAAGAGTATGAATACAATTGCAGGGTCTTTAATTTCTGGCTTCTACACAAAGAGAAAAATGATGCATGTGAGGTTACAAAACCTCAGAAGACAACGTTTTATGTATTGGCCCTATGATTAATTGTTGCCTCTATTCTGTTTGCAGTAGAACAAAGCAGGAATGAAAAGGAATAAAATTAACTTTAGAAACAAACTAACATTTTAAGCTAAATAATTGTACCAGTAACAGAACAGGCAAAACAAGCCTAAACTCTGTGTCAGGAAATGACAAACAAAAAGCAAGACGAGAGGTTTGTGCTGATAGAATAAAAGTCTTGATTTATTTCTGTTTATCTATACATTTAAACAGGTGTTCCTGAATGCAGCAAGAGAAAAAACACAGAACAGGATGCTAAGCGTCAAAGAGTTGCTCGCATAGCAGAGGTGTGGCCGGTTTAGCGAAGACATGTACACTCTATCGTTTATATTTATAAGATTTTCTGTAAATGTGGTTTGCCACTGGGAGGCTACAATAGGGTAGAGGAAGTGTTTACTGTAAGAGTTTTGAGATTTTTTCTTTTTCACATTATTATACCAACAATAAATACTCCATAAAGTAGAAACCCTGTCTTTCCCCAACTACAACTTCAATGCATTAAATTCTACAGATAGGTATACCAAGCAGCCCTGTATAGCTCAGTTTAATTCAAATTAAAGAGCTTAAACATAATAATAGTTCAGTACAGATTTGTCATATCGCCATTGTCCTATTTGACTCAATCTCAAGGCTGTGCAGACACATTCAGTTCTCTCCTGCTCTTTACCTCGGTGGTTGGCCCTCCATCCCAACAGTGATGTGGTACCAGGTTAGTTATTCTAAACCTGCATAGGAACTACAAACACAACTCTCTCTGGGCTCAACTCTCCCCGCAGGCCGGAGGAAAACTCACTGCTAACCGTTATAAAACAGTCCAAAGAATGGCTTAAAAGTGCTCCCTTCAAAACCAGCTGCTGTGTCTAAGAACACACGTTACTCACAGTAGAGAGGCGTCAGCATGACAAAGTCAAGTTCAAGAAGACAGAAACAAAACGTGTACTAACGTGTCTCAAACACTTTTGGCGCAGAAAACAAACACTGAAGCGCAGCGGGTCGGGGGAGAGGGGGGGGGAGGACAGGATATAAGAGGATGTAAAGCACTTTCTGCGAAGAGAAGATCCAGAGATATAAAACTGAAGGAAAGCATTTACAAAGATACACAGAGAAATACAGAGAAGGTGAAGGAAAAAAATCAACCGTTATGACTGACAAAGTAAACAAAACAAGTGTGATGAAGCCCCATTTATGTTTTTCTTTACACATTCCTAATTTCTGCTTATATGGGTGTGGTAAAAACCTTGAATACAAATGGACCCTGAAACACATTGCAAGGTTGACCCAAGTGGAATATGGTTTTGCCGAGGGCCTTTGCTACTGTAACACACACTTAACCCTGGTTAACCCTTAACCACGGTTAAGGGTTAACCCTGGTTAACCCTTAACCATGTACCATCTATGAAGATAACCTGATCTAACCAGTAGAAATGCATATTTCTGGAAAAAACACTGCAACAAAAGGAAACTGACAGAAGCAGATGCACCCACTTAAAATCAACAACTTCTGAGGTACTTCTGAAACTGAGAATATTACTACTATCTACAATATTTGGATGGATAGCATATATTTTTGATACAGTAATAGCAGGGTTACCAGCCTTGCGAAAACATTTTGGCTTCAGGATTTTGATTAGTTGAGGGGATAGCGGCGGTTAACACACCTGAATAACACAGAGCCGTATGACGATTAAAAACATAGAAAAACAGCACCATTTGAGGTCCGGTAGATCAGTTTTTGTTTTTCTCAAACTGTTTGCTGGTAGCACCGTCAACCAGTAAAAATCTCAGATTGCAATACAGAGACAGAACACAACCATCGATCAACTGCACAACATAGCAAAGAGCGAAGATATATATCCATATATATATGTTCAGAGACAACCCCCTCACACAGAAACCCCCTTTACAGCAGCATCTTTAAGCAGATAAGAAAACAGATTTTGCTTAAGAATGATATTTGTGTATTGAGGTGTTTAATATGCTGTACATGTTGAGAGCAACCAGCTATACCTTTTCCTATAGATTTCTTTGTTTTTTTTAATAATATACACACATATAGTTTACATTTACTGACAAACACCAGAGTAACAATGAGGTAGGACGGTGAAGTTGGATGAAGTAGAACCGGTTTGTGGATCGTATACAAAGTTACTGGTACTTTTAAGAAAAATATATGCTTAATGTATATCTTTGTATTTTTTTTTTTTTTTGTTTTATATTGTATCTGAGGTTCAAACAGTAATATGTCTGGTTAACAGTATGGCTCTGCAAACTGCAAGATATCCATCTTGCTCAACAGAGTGAAGCTTAAAAACCCGGATCACTCTTTCCTCAATCGAACTGTGAAAAAGTAAAACAAAGCCCCATCGTTTTGAGAAGCTCCTGACAGGTATTCACAGCGTAAGCCATAAAGCAGGTGAGTAAGGAACAAGAAGTGGCACAAGAAGAGGATCATATCCAGCAGGTTTCCTTCCTACAACTGCTGCTATGGTGGTGTGTTGTGTTACAGAGTCAAACTAGCCTAAAATATCCATGACTCTCTATTCCAGGTTGTGTAATATGCACGGTACGTTTACGAGTCGCCTGCCAAAACTTCTGGTACTCTATTGTCAGATTGGCCGTGTCATCGCAGATTAGGCTAAATCTGCGATGGTACAGCTTTCATCCACTGAAGATGGTTTTAGTTAAGGGATTATAGGTTTTAATCTCTCTCCAGGAATCCAGCCTTTCAAAACGATGATGTAATAGCTCTATAAATGCTCTCTTTAAGCATCGTTACAACCACGCCCTCTTTTGGCATCGAACAACAAAGAAACACAAACACAGTACACAACAACGCATCTGAATTTCAGTAAGGTGGCTTTGCACAGCAGAAAGCTTTCTTTTTTTTTGTTCCTTTTAAATTGCAAGTATTTTCAATACACGCTCCAACATGTGAACCGCATCTTACTTTGTACATAGAATAAACAAAACAAAAAAGGGGACTCTGGTTTACAAAAAAAAAAAAAGACAATCGTCACCATTGTGTGACTTTGTTATTCACTAAGCCCCAATATCTTTGCATGGGCCATTTTTTTGTGCAAACCCAGCTGACTCCTCAGTCTGCATCCAACTTTTATCAGCTCAATATTCAGTCCTCACAGTTACAACTCAGTTGTAAAAAATACTCCATTGGAACTCTATATAAGTCCTATTTGTACATGTGAACAGCATGTAGATGTGTTAAGCTAAAGCGCGCTTTCCAGTCATCTTAAACATGTCAAAGGTCAAGTATTTAAACTGGACATTGCTGATTTAAACTAACTTATTTGTTGCTTGCCAGTTTGCCAAGGTCGTGGCTTAATATCCCGTAGGAAATAATGTAGAAGCTGATTCCAGTCTCAACGTCAATTTTTAGGAATCTGCAGACCTAATAAATCTTACAGCAAAATGTTGAACTTACCAAGCTTATTATGGGGCGATAGCTTTGCCAGTTATTCTAATAACTCAATTTGGTTTTAATGATAAGAAATAGAAACCAAAATGTCATAAGGTGCTTCATGAGAATAAAAAATGACAGTCAGGCCCAAGCATAAAACTATTATGACAAACAATGGTTTAAAATGGAAGAAATTGCAGTAAAATTTAAAGTGCATTCAATGTAAAAACATATGAGCTGATAATTACTGCATCTTGATATTTAAGAGCCCGACAGTTTAAGAATAGAGATTTTCACTGATTTAAAGTGAGGCTTACCAAATATCACAATGTTGTTCTAATCTACAGGCTCTGAAATAAACCCGTTCTCTCTCTTGTTCCTATGGGATAACTTTGGCTATGAATGAGGTGGATTTGTTTTCTGTTGGTAGACTCAACTGATCAACATTTGGATACAACAACTAGCTTAAAGCCAATGATTCATATACAAAAACAAAGTAAAAAAAACAACAACAAATAACAGGAAACAGATGGATAAGAAATACAACTTGGAAAACACTGCATCAAATATGATCAGAACCTTTAAACTGTGATACGACTAACCAAATCATGTCACCATCTTTGGTGGCAAACATATGCATCTGTTTCTATGCTATTTGGAACATAAAGTAGCTTAACGAAAGGCTGATATGAAGTTGTGACATGACGCAAACCGTGACAGACAAATGGTAAAAATGAAAAAAAAAAAAAAAGAAAGAAAAAAAATGGAGAGAAATAAACTGAGAGACATCCAGGAATTAAGAGTGTGAAGAGGAGAAAGGTTTGATGGGCAGCTCTGCAGCAGATTCACAGTTAGCCACAGCTAGGTCACAGTTGAGATTTCAATCTGCAGCATTTAGTTCCAGCCTGCAGACAGCCACACAAACCGTTTCAGATCAAAACAATATAACAGGAGAAAAAAATCCTATATATATATATATATATAAACATACACGATAAAAGAACATTTGAAAACTTTTGATGGCATAGCTCATAGGAAATTGTCACTGGAGCAACCTTACTATTTTCCCCAGTGGTGTGACTAAAAAGAAGAGAGGGTTAGGATGGGATTCAGCAGGGCCAGACAACCTTACAAAAAAAAAAAAGTAAGAAAAAAAAGCAAAATAGTGCCGCAGACAGCTTTACCCACAGCTTTCACAACAAGATGACCTGGACTGCGCAGAGCTGTGCTCTGACTTTCACCTGGCCGCTAGTCCGGTTCACCTCAATCGAACGGTGCAAACCACACATAATAATAGTACCTGGCCAACTCTTACATTCTCACAGCAAAGTGCAGGTGAAGCTTCATCACTTCAGCTTACAAAACATTTACAATCACAGCTTACTTTTAAACTGAAAAAATAAAAACCCAGAGACATGCATGTCCCTGTAGATTGCCAAATCCATTTAAGGCCTTTCAAGGCATCAACATGCCTGTACCGCAACGACTCTAGACTCAAGTTTATTCACATGACTAAGACTGATGCAGAAATACTGGAGATGCACCAATAAACAGGTTAAGAATCAGAATTGACCACTTTTTATTTAACCTCAAAGTTAAATACTGAAAAATCAGATTTATTTGCTTGTTCATTAAGTTTAACTAAAACTCTAAAAACAAACTAAAAACTCTTATTTTGGTCTATAAATGCATCACCCCAAAATTGGCTTCTTTGATTCAGTTTGAATTTATTTAAATTCATACAAAGAGTAGGGGAATATGACAAGCTTAAACTTATATTTTTAGTTGGATTCAAAACAATGAACTCTGTCAAAGAACCTGCAGCTCATTGTTTTCTCCACTATGTTTTGGAAAACGGGTAAACTAAAATTGGTATTGGCTGAGAAAAAGTCTGATTGGTGCATCTCTTAAATATATTTCAATCCTTTAATGTCCTCATATGTTAATTGTACGTGTTAACATGTAAGGTAAAAAAAAAGTAAAATGTAGCTTTACTGACTCATAAGTTGGAGTCATTCTTTCCAACAACCCTCTCTAAGCCCTCTTCTCATGAGCAGATGTGTTAAAGGAGTTAAGAGACAGCACACATTCAAAGGTAATCTCTTGGAGCAAACCGTCATATGGCTGTTACTAATTAAGACTTGTGCATTTGAGACCCTGACGTCCCATTCTTTGCATTTCGTACCGACACTCCGATCCCCGACAGTATAAGACCCGGCGTTAGCTAGCATCGTCAATTATACAGCATCAGAAGACTCTACCTACAGGAATAATCTCTTACTTTTTAAAAGTTCCAGGACTCAAAATGATGTTCTGACACAGAACAATAAATTAACTATCACATCTAATCTCGCTCTCTCGACACATATGCACACACCTCCATATCATCGCATTGGTAAAGCTTATTAAAAAAAACACTCACTCCAGCTCACGTCAAACTATTTCATGTGCTGGTGGGTAAAGCTGCCTGGCAGCCAATAAAAGAAATGATAAACGTGACGCTCGACCTATAGGGAGCTGGGATAGAACCTGTGTGAAAGAAATATGACAGCTTCTGGAACAGTGACAGCAGTCCCCAACCCTCCCATAGCAAGTCCCCTAAACATCCTGCGGGCGGCGCGGGGCAGAAGGCGCTGACGTGACAGTTGATCACTATATGCCATCGTAGGTGAAGTTCTCCATCTTGACTGTCTGTCTGATTAGCAGCTTGGACTCCCGTCGCTCCTCGTTCTTGATGGACTTGTTGATGTCCATTATCTTTTCACAGATATATTTGTTCACTTTGGACAATCTCTGCGTGATCTCAGCGCTGTCGGCCGTTTCTTGAGACACTCGGTCGTAGAGACACTCTGGGGAAGGAGCGAGTCAAGCGGGTCAGTGCATCCGATGAGAAGATGCTCATTTTATTTTTGATGTTTGCTAAATGCGTACTCATCTATTTACTTTAAAAACAAAATTTAAAGTTAAGATTTTAACTGAGCTTACCTCTGACTATTTTCAGCTTGCTGGGTGACAGTGGAGGTTTGGGCAGGGCGTCTTTCTTCTTTTTAGTGGCCACACCCGTGACACTACGGTTTTTAAGGGTTTCAGTGCCCCAAATCATCACGGCCAGGTTCTTTGTGAACTTTGAATCTCCCTGGGTCCTCTGAAGCTGGTGCCATTTCTCTTCCTCCACCCAGATCCCACCCCCCAGATGTACCTGCAGACAACATATGTAAAAAGTGGATTTTAAGTAAACACTGAATAAATGTTGTTATTGGCAGTAGCAATTACAGTCATGCTGGGTTTGTTTTTGGGTGAATGGGAGAATTAATAACAGCAAACACACAATTATGATGCACTTTTTAAAGTTTCAAGCAAAGTATTCATACATTTTCACTGGAAAGAAAAGGATACAAATGTTCCAGATAAAAATCTAATAAGTGTGAAGTACATTAGTTTTCAGCCCCCGTTACACCAATTACCCTAAATAAATTTGCTACAACCAGCTGCCCTTAAAAAGCCCTTAATCAGTAATAAAGCTGTTCTATGGAGATTTCACAGTTTTGCTGGGATAAATAAACACAGACGGGTCAGGGTGAAATTTAAACAGAGCCAAGTTGTAAATCATATCAAATCTTTGATTCTCATGAAACAAGGTGGTGGCAGCGTCTTGCTATGGGGGGTATCTTTCTTTAGCAGGAACATGAATGCTAGTCAGAGTTGATGGGAAAATGGATGGTATTAAATACAGAGCAGCTCTGGAAGAAAACCTGTTAGAGGCTGGAAAAGAATGGAGACTATTGTACACCAAATCTACAAGGAGAGGGTGTCAAACTCCAAACCTAACCCAGTTTACAAATCTGTTGAAAAGACTCATGTTTGCAGCTGCATAAAATTCGTCTGAGCTTGAAATCTTCTGTAAAGATTTGCTCCAGCTGTTCTTCAAGATA
>CAEGAF010147422.1:0-13158 GCA_903067075.1 Micropoecilia bifurca
TCTCTCTCTCTCTCTCTCTCTCTCTCTCTCTCTCTCTCTCTCTCTCTCTCTCTCTCTCTCTCTCTCTCTCTCTCTCTATCTCTCTCTCTGCTGCACTCACTAATCCACAAACACTTTAGCCTTTAGAAACGTAAACCTGGTGCCAGTGATCACTCTGAATGCCCTCACAGTGTCGGCTGTTCTTGACTCATTCTGCAGTGTGCCTGCAGTAATTGAGATGCATAGCAAGGTCTAACCTGAGCTCTGCCAAGTTGTGAGCAAGCGACTTGATTCTCACAACATGCACACATGAGGGAGATATAGATGCACTGTGACTTATGGCACACGGAGAGGGGAGGGGGGTAGTTTAGAAACCAATGTTGGACATGTGAACTCTAAAAATATTATTATTATTATTATTATTATTATTATTATTATTATTATTATTATTATTATTATTATTATTATGCAATTTAAATTAGAAATTGATATCAACTACAAAGAACTCAGAACTCTACAATTGTTAGGATTGCTTAAAATGCAATCCTAACTGTGGCTGCCTTTAGTTTCTTATCACTTGATTGCAGTTACTCTTGTAAAATTATTAGGGGTTGGCAGTGGCTTGCAATGATCACTGTTCATTTTCTTAATTAACACAGTAAAAGTTGTACCTTTATGATGCCATAGATCATTGAAGACAAAGACATTTCAGCACTGAAATGTTGACACATTGATGTTTGATCTCTTCTTTTTCCTTTTTATCTCTGAGAAAGAAAATGACTTAATTGCTCCAAATCAACAAAAAATATATACAACCTGACTTCACTCATTAAACAGAAAATGTCAACAGACATATGTTTCCAGGAGCTACTCTTGGAGTTTTTCTTATCTAATTATTATCATAAATATAAATAATCCTCCTTCCGCCTTCACAGCGGATGCAAACCATACACTGTACACATCCTTTGGAGAATAAGTGACTGCAAACCAGCATATAATTGAATGGTAAACCATCAGGATGTATTTAGATTTTCTTTCCCCCAGACTGCTGAAATGATGTGCAGACCACCACTGATGAGGAAAATGTGTCCTTTTTCTTCCAAAGAGCAAACAACTGTTTGTTCTTTGTCCTACTTCCAGACACAATTTCTTAAGAAGCATAATCTGCTTTTGGAACAAGAAATAGGTCACAAGCAAACATTTCTATTTGGCCTGTGCTTTTTCTTCTGCCACCTCGCTGCTGCAGGACAGATATAAAAGCTTCCACAATAATTGTCAGCAATTATTTTCTCACCATTTTTAGAAAAAATTGGAGACATTTTTCTTTTCTTTTTTTAAAGATGTAACTAAAATCTGTGATTGTGGTGGTTGAACTGTTTTTAAAGGTGTAAAACTGAATACACAAATAGATTGTGTTTGCATGTTGGCCTGTTTTGTAAAGGGATAATTAGTATTTTATGTTCTGGGGATATGAGTAGCAGTTGTTAGCAGTTAGTGTCACATCTCTAATAGATAGCAGTCAGATTTCAACATCAAATATTACACAATTTTACAAAGTCACAATTTAACTAATCCGGAATAGAAAGACAGTGAATATTTGACATTCAGTAACATCTCATCAGTTAATGCCAATAAATTCAATGTAAACTTTTTGGCCTGTTGTTGAGTGACATTTAATCCTCATTTTCAGTTGTTGCCCTGTTGTCGCTGCAAAATTTAACTTCATTTTAGTTCTGGTGTTCATTTGCCAGATTGTTGCTCAGTGAGTTGATTAACCACCTGCTCCAAAGCTTTGTGTCGTAAAACTCACTGAGTTAGAAATGCCTATCATAAAATTTGAAGACATTCTTGTTCCATGGAGGATTCGTTTCAACAATTTCTGGTATTTCAGACTTTTTTCATGCAGTGCGATAACAATCATACCTTCCCCCTGAGCAACACTTGGGTGACGCATGAGGCACCTAAATATGACAGGCCAGAATTCAATTAAATGTGCGGCAGATTATCCATGATCACAATGGTAAAGCTGCTCTGAAGCCAGCCACCCTGATGGCCTTTCTCTGTTGCGACTGTCAGAGAATTATTGCCTCTCATATTAGACAGATTTCAGAATATAATTTGCAGGTTTCCATGGTCCTAATAAAAAAACACTTTTGTAAATCCATAGACTTTCCTCTGTCATCAACCCTGGGGCAAATCAGCTTTTACGCTTCAATCTGATCCTTTCTATTAAAAAAGGGGGGTCTTTATACATATCTTTAAAAACATGACCTCTGCATCTTTATTAAATATAAAGGAAGACATACAAATAACTTTGATTGCTGGGCTATTTTTCTATAGGGATTTTTCTGATTGATACAGATAACAGACTATTATTTTTACCCTTAATAATCAATGTACAGTTGCTTGTTGACATTACAGCAATCATACATATATATGATTACAGACATATGTATATATGGCCTTATATAAATGCTGACCAGCTTTTTTCATGTTTCCACTGAATTTCTGACCATTTATCCTTTGTGATGATCCCTTTTTGAGTATTTGAGGTTGGAAGATCTCCCTGTTTTCTCTCTAATCTTTATTTCCGTCCACAGATTCTCTGTCAGATTCAACTCAGTATTCTGACTTCAAAATGTTAAACATTCCATTCAGAAGAACCATATCGATAAAATTAAAATATTACATCCTAAATATAAGCGTAACATTCTATATATATGCTATATTTTCTCTAGCATGCTTCAGCATCAACACCCTCTACCAGGTTCTTGCTTTTTTACATTTGAATATTCAAATGAGCTTGCATAATATAAACTGTCATCTGCACCACACCTTTTTTGAGCAAATAAATGGGACCACAAAACCAGTAGAAGCACATAACAGCTGACAGAAAGTGCATTTCAATTATTGTATTGAGATACAGACTGACTCCTCTTAACTATTAGGATGATCAGGGCAGTGCGTGTTTTTAACGTGAGAGAAATGGGCAGTTGCACAGGGTGGCATTTAAAAAAAGGAGTGAATAGCAGAAGCGAGCACCAAAAACAAAAATATCGATCTTATGTATTAGTTACGTCCTGCGTATATTTTCTATTGCTTTCATGGATTCAGTAAATGGGAAGTTTGCTCCCTCAGGATACTACTGAAAATAAGGAGACTAGGTCATGTGTTTTTGTGAGGGACTGTCCTTGAATCTCATATGATTTTCAGCATTTTTATTAATCGAGTGGAGGCAGAAGAAGTGGCCTGCTTAGAGAACAACTTATGCAAGAACCGCTGCTGTGGATGCATTCATAAGATATCAGTATATAATGATTACCAGAGGCTCAGGAAGAGCATTAATAGTTAAGCTTCAAGGCGCAACCTGGAATCCGTTACACGTCACACTTCCTTATCATTCACTTTGCAATATTACATTTTATGCATGAGCCTCTCAAGAAGCCATGACTACTTTAGTTACTGTATCCCAATTTAAACTTTGCATTTACAAATCCCATTGTGCATTCACTTGAGAGGAGCTGCTATTTATATGCACATGTGTCATCCACAAGGACACAAAGACACTGTTCTGGTCCCCCTGTGGAAACATGTGCAATCATTACAATTCATTCTGCTAATTGTGCTCTAACACTGCTAGAATAGATGTCTAAATCCATTTTTTTCTTCCTAAGAAGGAAAAACTTATCACCTGATAACTGTTATAATTGGGGTCAAGAAGAACTCATCATTTATGGAAATAGATCCTTCCATTCTCCATTTTGTCATCTTCTGCAGCGGGTGTCATGGCACCCCAAAGAGAAAATAGAAAGCGACCTTGCTCTTCCACTCCAGTTCCGATCCATTTGGGTGTTATGCTGTGTGTACACATAAATGTGACTGTGAGAACTGAGAATGGAGGTTTTTGTCTCTCCAAGGCCCCCTGTCAGATTGTTTTGACCCAGTCTGCAAGTTCGGATACATAAAGACATAAAATATAAAGGCACAGTGGAGCATATGGACAAAGATTGGTCCACGTGCAAGAAAAACTGCACAGTCATTCTTAACATCACAATTGGACATCAATTGTCTTCTGTCTTGCGACCAGAAAAGTGTTTTTTTTTATTATTTCTCGCTGCTCTGCCATGATTTAGTGACCAAACTTCCACGCCATCTCTTTGACAGTAACATCATTTGTCATGATCGCTCCTATTTTCTCCTAAATCCTCGTCCTCGTGCGAGAGCCTGCGTGTCTTGGTGCTGCCAAAATTTCCTTGTGTGGTAAAAATAGGGTGATGACATTACCATGACAACATGAGGAAGTGATGCAGTGTTATTCTTGAAATGAACCCTAATGACATGGATGAATCACTTAAAAGAAAGAACAAATGTGTCTGTCGCTTCAGCATCACTTCTTTAAGATAAACATTTTGTTCCCACATGTTTATTATCCAATTTTAATCTTTTTTTCCTGCAGCATTTGCTTCTCTTCCACCTTCCTTCTTCCTTCCCAACTCATGCTCTCTGAGGTCCACCCTTCTCCTCAGTTTCCCCTTTCCTGCTCTTCTCCATTTTCATTCGTATATCACGTTTGGTGTTGTGGGAACAACGACCCGTCACAGCAGCAAAAGTGCAAATGGCTGCTTATCGAGGAGAGGAGAGGGAAATAAAGGAAAGAAAAAGCCAGAGGGACGGAGGAAAAGAATCGCGATGGGAGATAGTAAAGGGAAACTCAGAGCCTGGGTGGGGAAATAGATAAGTAGGTCAGTCCTAATCTGGGGTTGAGTTTAGTGTGTAAATAAATAATCAAGTCTGCTTCACTGTCAAAACCACATAGAAGAATAAAGCCTTGTATATATGCACCACACTCTGCAATGACCTCTGTTGCTGTTTTTAAAAGGCATCACCGCAACTATAATGCAATGATTACGATTAGCTTGTGTTTGTGTAATAATAGATGTTATTATGCACAGCTTAGAAAAGCTGACAGATGAAAAGAGCACAGATCTAAAAGACAATAAGTGGGCGATAACAGCATCGAATGTTGATACTGTATGTAGTTGATGAAGAGGTGGGAGAAAAAGCAATTACTTTAAGACTGAAGTGTTGAACACACGGCAGCCATTAGTCAGACGGAGCAAGGGTTAGGTCACATTGCAGTGCTCATAGCTTTACATAACCTGAAAAAATTTCAGATCCTTTTCAGGGAATACAAAGATAATACAAAAACTTTTATTTAACTCTTGCTTTGTAGTTGGTTTGAAGACATTTCTTATCAAACAGTTGCTGCTTTTAACTGTAATGATGACTGAAATCAATCTGAAGGTCCTGTTCAAAAGATTTTACAACACAGTTCTTGGTATAATGCATGGTCAACCTTAGCATCTTTGATATCGTGAAGTATTTTATGTTATTTATGAACAGGACAATTTTGTTTCTGTTGCAAAGAGAGATTGTGCACTTTTATCACAGAGCTTATTTTCTACTCTATAAATGCAGTATAAATGCTGAGTCCATAAAGTAAATTATGTCTCATCCCTCCAATTGACCTTTGTTCCTGGTTGTCATTTCTTGTAAGATGAAAACGTAAAAATCTTTTCTGAAGATGCTAAATAAGGAATTCATGCTGAAACGCAGTTATATCTGTATAATACCAGTTTTCATTTAAATTATTATTATTTCTGTAACACTTTATTTGAAGGGGGTGAATAAGACTGACATGACACAGTAATAAACATGACATAACACCTGTCATGAACATGAATAAGCCCTTATGAATATTTATGACTGTTGTCATAAAGCATCATTCGGTAAATTATGACACTTTTAATACAAAGTTGGCATTATTCAAAATGTCTTTGTTATGACAACTTGATATTAACCAAGAAATCATTACTGATATAAAGTTGTTATAAAAGTATTACTGATTGCACTTTAAAAATTAGGTAACTTTATGTTATTAAAAGTAAAGTTTAAACAGTAATGATTTCTTGGTTGATGTCAAGAAAGTGACCATAAAATACTATACTATTTTAGCAGTTGATTATTTGACATATTAGTTCTTCTTGCGCTTAGTTTCTTTTTAGTTTCTTCTTGTGCTTAGTTTCTTTTTCAGTTTCTTTTTCAGTACAAGCTTGTTTTACAATAGTGTGAGATTCTTGTCAGCACAATACTTTATTTACATACTGTATATATCTGACTCGTACAGGGACTGTGCTGCTGCAAAAAGCTACATTGGGAAGTAAAATACAAGCTCAGTTCTGCAACACATAGCTCTGCTCTTTACTTATTTTCAGCGGTTGCATCTTGCAGACGTGTGACATACTTTGTTTGATGCTCCATTTATAGGCCCTAACAACAATGTTTGATGAGGATCATAATCATAAGAATTTCTGGGGCATATCTGGGAAGCAGAGCAGGATGAATTACCATCTCATTTGTAAATCCTTGCTTGGATGAACAAAAAATAAATCCCTTGCAACTAAAAGTACATCCAAAGTATTGTCTTTATCTTTATGTACTTAAATAGATCTAAATGTGAGTGTAGAGTCACACCTCCTTCCTGAATTGTCATGGTAATATTTTTCCAGTTGTCTTGTTTTAACCCTGTGTTGGATACACAGGTTTCTAACCTGCTTCTATAACACACATGTTGCTTTGAGGAGCAACACCTGTGGTCAACCTGCTCTGATATCTGGGGCACCGCTGTGCAGCATGGCACGCTTCTTTGTCACCATTAGTCGCCAGCGATTTTAATCCATTTTCTGTTGACCTAATAGGATATTGTAACAGCAACTTTCCTTTGTTCTGTGAGCTGAAACGCCACATTTTCAGTCATGGTTGGCTTGCCTTATTAAGCTCCAGGAGCTATTATGTCCTCCAAGAGATCCCATTTCCAAGTTAGTTCATGTTATACACACTAACTTCAGGCTACTTTCAGTGTATTTAAAAAAAATCCCAACAACAAATGTATGTTTCTGACTGTAATGTGGTAAAATGGGAAAATGTTATTACGGCACTATTTGTCACTATATGTAACTGATACAAATAGTTACAAATAGTAACTATTTGTAACTATAGTTACTATTGTAACTATAGTTACTATATTTACACAAATATTTACACAAAATTTATTCTCAGTTGGACATTTAAATCATCTCAGAGTCATAACTTCTACCACTTTTTAATAAATCTGAGTGGAGATTTAGAAACAAACCTTATCCCCCAACATCAGTGTTTGATCTCATACATGGAATTCTAGATGAATGGTGAAAAAAGAGACAGCCAACGCATGGCCTAATCCAATGATGAAGAAAGAGAAATCAGTCCAGCTTATGTTTTTCCCTGGACTTCTGCATCATAAGAGAGTTAAGACACAGTGAAGTGGTTTTGAATTCACAGCTTGACAGACAAAACGTGCCACTCTGGGTTGGATGTGATAAGTGATCTGACTCCCGAGAGCATAGAGTAACCTCACTGTGGTACTGAAACACCGGCTCGCTACCTCTGGTTACATAGCAACCATCGCAAATGCTGCAGGTCTGGATCTACATTGGCGTTGGTCGTCTGTTTTACACTGTTTTCCCATCATGGTTATTAAAATTAGTTTTGTGCACATTTGTTATGTTGCATGTGCTTTCATCTTTTACTGTCACGCTTCTCTAAATATTACTTAACACTTTGAAAATGTATTGACTCTTCTGCATAAAAATAGAAACAAATAGTTTAACAAGTACAATTAATTATTATTTAAGAAAAAAATATTGAAATTAAACATTATAATCAGATGTTGTTGGTGGTCAATACAATTGAAAGAATAAGACAAAAAAGTTCACTACCATCCTAGTTTCCTCTTTTATCTTAAACATTTTCCTGAATACATTCATGTTGAGATTATTTCCTTAATCCACTCTGTTACAACCAGCTTTAAGTTTTACTTATTTAGTATTTCCCTGTTTTCTTTTATTAAAAGAATTCATGATTCTATAAAAACTCAAAATGCTCTCAGAGATTTTCTTGGGTCTTGTTCCAAACAAACATTTTCTCCATAAATTAAATCATTCTGTAAAAACTGCCTTATGTATTTCCATTACCTTAATCTAAGAATAAAAATTTACTGACACTTTCAATCAGTGCATTTGATCACTTTCTGTCTCTGTTCTCCACTCCAATCAGTCACTTTGGATCAGGTTTCATGAGATTGAGGAGCTGATGAATAGTGTGGTGAGTCCTCAGACTGGGCTTAAGAATCCTATTGTGGTCCATTAGTGGTCCTGCTAAAAGAAATTCAATAAGAACCAACACAACACATGCAGGTACAATTAAAACTAATGAAAATTCTCAGTTGAATTGTGCCGCAGTTTATTACAACCTTTAAATCATTGAAAATATGAAGGTTTTGGTGTAAAAACAACCTTCAAATGTACAAATATTCTCCTCTTCCATTAAAGTTTTTCCTAGATGCGCTACATAATAACAGCTTACAACACTCCTTCACAAGTAGGAGTCACCGTGTTCTTTTATCGACTGACCTCTTTCTGTCTCGCTCAGCTCTGCTCTTGGTCGTATACTCTGACTCAGATGTGTTGTGCACTGAATCCTTTTTGCAGCATGTGACCTTCCCTTCTGTCCTTTCATTTGCCTCCTCTTTTCCCTTCCTCTCTTGGCCTCTAACTCCTCTCCTCACTCAACTCGATGCACTGAAACTTCCTGCCTCTGTCATCTGTGAACATTGTACATAGAGTCTGAAAAGAGCAAAAAGAGTCAGAGGCGACAGAAACAGGTGAACGGCAGCGAAGTCCTGCAGACAGAGACGAAGCAGGCGATTTTAATCAATGAGAAACTTTGTCTTAATACTATTCAGAAAATAAATTATTAAAATCAAACTGATGCCACGCTTGATAACTAATTTATTAACTTACACATTTTGAGACATTACAACCACAAACTTTATTAATAATAAATATTCATGAAGTGGAAGGAAAACAATTTCTACTAAATTCCAGCATTCAGTAAGGAAAAGCAAAAAAAAAAGAAAATGACAACTACAATATCGATTGAATAAAATAATACATCAGTATTTTCTCCCTACCAGCAGGTCAATTCCCTTCTGAATTGCTTTCTGGTGATTATTGAAACATCTGTTCTTCAGAATCTGATAATCACTCCATGGTCACCTGGAATTTTTATCTCTTTCTTGTGCATCAGTCTTGAAGTTTTCAGATTTTCTTACTCCTTTAAGGGTTTTATCAAACTTCAAAATGGTTTTTGATGTTAGCAGCCATTAACACAAACTGCAGATACCATGAACAATCCTTTAATATTTTTTTAGCACAATACATTATCTATTTACACCAGGATTGCCAACAATTGATGTTTCATTTTTTCTGTAATTTCTTTTAGTGTGATATAAAATATTCTAAACATTATCCAGATTTATTTAGTTGCATTATTTTTTAATGAACTGTATATTTAATTTATTGAAATCAAGTTTATTAGAATATGTGAGCCTTTGAAAAAAAAAACATGCAACTTTTATATCTTTGGAATGAAGTGGACTTTTTTCTTTGCAATAATCCTGGCCGTGCAAACAAGACGTACACAGGCTTCATGCGGTGCTGTTTGCATGAACACAGACAGAGTGAGATGACTGCTGCTTGAAGCCAGTTCATTGGGCCTCCAGCAGCAGCACATGCTGAGCCCATGTGACCTCGTCCATGTGAGCCTCTGCGTCTGTTTTTGTCTCTTGGGCACATCTGCACTACTACAAGGAGGAGGATGCAGCACATCTGACATACACAAACAGAGCGATATCACAAAATCCTTAAGAACCAACACATAAGCTAACAGTTAAAGCACAAACCCCCAAAGGAGCCGCCCAGATTAAACTTTGACCTGCAGTGTAAACACAAAAGCACTTTTTGTTGAGCTGAAATCTCAAGACACAAATCACATGATTATCTTGTTCTTCACAGCGTAGCTTTACCTCTTTTTTAGTCACAATAAAATGCACCCTGTGATCTCCCACTGCGTTAAAAATGCAATACTGAGCGTGTTAGCTCAGCACTGACAGCTGATAATAAGCTTGGCGTCGTATCGGAAACTAGCCAGATGGTCACCTGCAAACACTATGTGACAAGCCAATTATTATCCACCTGAACAAGCCTAATGCTGTTATGCTTTAGCTACACTCCACCTGCCAGGTGTGATTAGGAAATTCACAGCTGTGTGTGTGGGCATCCCAACAGAAACATTTGGACATTGTGCATAAAAACTGTGTAACAAAGCAAACAAATCAGCAATTTGTAAAAGAAACCATCACCAGGTTAAGTGGATCTTTAACCGCCTCCCATTTTTATTGCCTAAAAGTTAATAGCACATCCAAAATTACACCTGTCTCTAGTTCATTTAGCGATAAAGACACGCCTCGTTTAAATGTGTCAGAAAAATGTGTGTGAGTTAGTAATCAAAGCTGCTGTTATGTGCTATGCTCTCATGTTAGCAATTTATTTTTTTCCAATAAGAAGAGGAATCCTGGCTTAGTGTTTTGTGTTTGTCTGTCTCTGTTTTCTTCATGGGTGATTGACGTAACCTACAGCTGCTCTTATGTTTTATACTTTTGCTTCTTCTTCCCATAGAAAATGTTTCATACTCTCTATTTGTGCTTTGCATCATCTCTTTCCTGAGAAAAGTGTTTGTAGCAATAAACTATGTGCTTGTTCTATGTTTTTCTTTTCTATAGAAAGGAAACCTGTCCAGGCTTCAATTTTTAACTGTGGCTCTTTTCTGAATTAAAGAGTTAGACAGTGACAGAGTTTTAGGATTTTATCTCATTTCCTCCCCTGACTCCACATGCTTGCTTAGGAGGAAGAATTGCAGCAAGGTAAATAAGTTGGTGTAACCAGATGCGCTTTCTTTTTCCAGAACATTTTACCAACTGAGAAAAAAAAACACCACTGATTGTATGGAAAGATTCTTTGGATTGAACTGAGGTGGTTGTAAATAAATAAGAATTTGCTTTGTGAATGTATTGCACTGGAATGAATCAGATAACTTTCAAAAAAACTATAAAACAAAAGTGTCTTACAAAGTGTCTGAAATGAAATGACCTGAACTAATGCTAAAATGCTGTCTGTATCAAGAGAAATTGTTCTGAGCCTTTTTGTTAAAAAGTTGTGGTGGGTTGTCGTGATTGTTTTTTATCTTTTCTTTTTCTTTTCTTGGCCATGTGCTTCGTGTCTCCAGGGTAACTTTCTTTGAATATTATTTTGCACTCAATTCTAAACCCAAAGTGTTGAACCACTAAGACATCCAAAGAACTGGGCCAGAACCGCACCAGCTTGTAGTCCCTGCTCTCCTAAGGTCAAGGTTTATTTATTTGTTAAACCTTGTAAATTTGACGTTCGTTATTTTCCTCAACTTGTAAAATGTCAAATATTGCTGCAAACAAAGTTATGGCTGTGTTGGCTTGGAAGAGTTTCCTCGTATCCTGACAGCCTTTGGATTGATATATGTTACCTTTGTCATTGTGTCAGTCTAAATGATCCCTTTTTAAGCCATATTTAAGAAGTGAAGAGCAGCAGTTAATGGGGAAACCTGCAGCGGTGATTGTGTGCATGTGTGAGATAGCATGGATGACACCGGGCTTGTGAAGATGCTCCAAGCATTTCTACAGTTTAAGGGAAAGTGAAAAGCGGCTGCATCTTATCTCTGGACCTCAGGATCTTCCTCCCTCTTCTCGGCCTTTTCTGTCACGAGCCGCAGCTCACTGAAACGAGCAAAAGCAAATTTTACCTGGAGCTTGTCTTTGTGGACGGCTGTCCCGCCCGAAGTGGACGCAGTGTGGGGAACGCAGTTTGCTGCATATGTATGTGGATTAGCAGCGCGACAGAAGGGATGCGCTGTAGGACGAGCTACGTAAACGAAGAGAGGAGACTAAATGAAGAACGACATGAAGGCAGGACAGAAGAGGACATGAAAGGCGACTGCAGCTCTGACTCTGTGTGTGTGTGTGTGTGTGTGTGTGTGTGTGTGTGTGTGTGTGTGTGTGTGTGTGTGTGTGTGTTTATGTCCCAGCCAGCAAGATCTAATTGACTGAGACAGCTAACTTCCAGTAATTCAGCTGATGAAGCTTTTCCCTCTCAGCCCTGCTGGCTGGACACAAACAAACTCACTCACTCACGGGGCAGCAGAGGAGCAGAGACAAAGACAGAGGAGCACAGAGAGGGGGAAGCTCGCTGTTTTGTTAACACGCCGACCCACAATCGCTGACTTCCCTCACACAGACACACACACACTACAGCGGAGTGGAAAGGCAAAGTGCTGATAGGGCTGTTCCCATTCCAGCTCTGTTGAAGGCACATGCATGGCTGGTTGGAGCTGTGAAGATAATGTGGCTTGCTAGACAGGAGACAGTCCAACTGGTGGTGCAGAGGAATGTCGTCTGACACTGTTCAGCTTCCAAAACTGACCTCATCCTGATCAAATCAGGTCCATCAGAACACACCTCATCTATTCATCTATTGGCTCTCATCTATTCACTCCAAACAGTTCAAGTATCAGCGGCTTCGTGCAACCAGATCATTTCAGTAGGGAAATTATATCTCACCCTCCTTGTTTTCTGTATGTGTATATGAGCCATAAGCAGCAGAATCTGCAGCAGATGAGTGGAGCTGCAAAGAGGCCGCAGAGGGACATATGCAAATGCATGACCCAAAGATTGCACCTGCTACTGCTGACTCCAGCACCGCCTGAGTCTTTGAGCGGCTATGAATCATGTAGGCGACATAGAAGAGAAAAGGAGGAACGAGATGGGATTATAAATACTCCATCATACGCAACTCTGATTTTTTTAAAATCGAGGTTTCCCCAGTTTCACTCAGATGTTACACAGAGATTTCATCATTTTGCATGACTGTAGATCAGATCTCTGTCCTAAAATTCCCCCTCATCCTTGGGCATGAAATGTCTCTGGTATTTATTGCGAAAGCAGTGATCTGTCTGTGTGTGAAAGCTGCATGAGATAAAGTCGTGAAACAAAGTGAGGGGGAGAGAGGAAGGAAGAAGAGAGTGTGATTCAGGGTGAACGAGCAAAACATATGTGTGCATGCGTGTGTGTGTCTGTGTGTGTACATGTGTATAATGCCATGTGGGGACAATTTTCCTAACACACACTACCATGTGGGGACCAATGGTAGCCAT
>CAEGAF010147425.1:0-31808 GCA_903067075.1 Micropoecilia bifurca
TTTGACCTGCTTCTATTTTCCGCCGCAACACGCAAACGTCCTCATTCACTCAGTGCGTTATAGTTACACATCGCTTAAGATGTGCGTTTGCGCAGTGAAGGAAAGACAAGATCAGCTGGACAGACAGGCTGAGAAATGAGATGCAGGTGATCGGTATCGGTAACAGAGCCAATGATCGGCCGATCCCGATCATCACCGATTTCACGGAAATCGGCCGATTATGATCGGTGACCAATCGATCGGCACACCTCTAATAGCAACAGATTATCCAGTGAATGAGAAACTATATATTACAGAAGACATCCGAGTCTAAGCAAGTTATAAAAACATTATAAATGGGTTTTTTTTCTTTAGTTTTATTCAGCATTATCTTTTTTTTCTTCTTACCTATTGTTCTGGTTACTTTAGAATATTAATTTTTATTGATTTGCTTACATTTCTTTGCAAAGTCTTCATACCCCTTGAGCTTATTTACGTTATGTCACCATTACAGACACAAACCTTTTTGGGTTTTATGTCATGAACTTGCACAAAGTAGTGTATGACTATGACACGGGGGGGAAATATGTATGTTTTTACAGTTGGTGGTATGATTGATTTTTTTGTTTGTTTTGTTTTTCTCCAAGGCGGGGTAAGGATGCCCAATCCGTCGATGGTTCCACGTGGGCCTGGCATGGTGGGTCAGCCTATGTTGCCAGGCAGCAGCGGACAGATGCACGCTCGTGCACAGAGACCACCTTTACAGACAGGTTTAGGTCTTTATTTTTGCTTCATCTGATGCTTGATGTTGGAATCGCGAATACATTACAGCACTTGCATAACAGAATTCCTCTGTTGTCACAGATGTGATGGACCCAATGATGATCCAACAGCAGCAGCTTCAGCACCAACAGGGCGCTGCTCATGCTTCGACCCCCATGTCTGCTCAGGCCGCTCACCACATGCAGGTCCTGCAGGCAGGCAGACCAATCAACCCTGCCGCACTGCAACAGCAGCAGGCCCAGCAGCAAGCTCAGCAGCAGGCTCAGCTCTCCCAGCTCGGACCTCGACCTCCATTCAACCCCGCGGGCCCGATGGGTGTGCCTCCTGGCTGGAATCAGTTGCCCTCTGGCGTACTACAGCCACCAGCAGCCCAAGGAGGCCCCGCCTGGAGAAAACCCCCCCCTCAAAACCAAATGGTTCAACGCCCACCGTCACTGGCTACAGTTCAGACCCCCAACCACCCCCCACCCCCGTATCCGTTTGGTAGCCAGCAGGCGGGGCAGTTATTTAATGCAATGGGACAGGGCCAGTTACAGCAGCAACAGCCTGCAGGAATGGGGCAGTTTGCTACGCCGCAGCCTAAAAGCCAACAGGCAGGTCCAGGTGGTGTCGGCGGACCACCCAGACCCCCGCTGCCCCTACAGTCAACGTCTGGACCACAGAGCAACATCACGGCCAAGTCACCTGGATCGTCCTCGTCTCCATTTCAGCAAGGTTCTCCTGGGACGCCTCCTATGATGGCTCAGAGACCTACGACTCCTCAGGGGTTCCCCCAGGGTGTCGGCTCACCAGGCAGAGCGGCTCTCAGCCAGCAGGGCAACATGCAGCAAGGATTCATGGGAATGCCCCAACATGGGCAGCCGGGAGCCCAGGTCCACCCTGGTGAGTAATTGTTGGTAATGGCTTCTTTTTCTTTTTGCTTTCCATGCATGTTAAAGGCTGCACTTTTGTCTTTACAGAACAATCGCTTTAAAGTTATGATTCCTAATGTAATGATGATTTCTTGAATAACTACTGATTGCAGGCATGGCAAAGCGTCCTATGGGCTTTCCAAACATGACCTTTGTTCAAGGTCAGGTGACTGGCGGCACCCCAGGAACCCCTGTAGTAACTCAGCAGCTGCAGAACCAACAAATGACTCACACAGGTAAAAAATAATAATTATAAGAGAAACTCAAATGACACTACAGAAGGATGGCTGTATGATTGGGGGAAATTGATTCTGTTGGTCTAATTTAAACTATATTTTATTGTTCTTCACTCAGTATTCACAGTTTCTTTTGGATTTGTCCTTTTTCTTATGTTTTATTAGATTTGTGTTTGAGCAAGAAGAAAATAATCAGAAAGACGACCGGCGACATTTTTAAGAATATGTGTTTCTATAACAGTCTTCAAACTATATATTTGCATGCACTGCATAAAGAGACATAACCTCATTCACCATAATTACGTCAGACCAAACTTTTCTTTTTAAGTTAGCTAGCATTAGCCAAATTTTCTAAATATCAGAGTAATATTGGACATTTTTTTGTCATTTATTTTTAATTTGTGAAATATTACAAAATGATTTGCCAAATTAGCCCAAATCCGCACCAAAGCTTAGGTTGTATCATTTGAGATGTAAAATATGAATATGTTTGTGTTATAAAAGATATTAAAGTAATTGCTACAACCTTTTATATATATTTTTTTTCTGTTTCAATTCAGGAGCCCAGCCGGCAGCATCTACTCCAAACTCGATGCAGGGACCACCCCACATTCAACCCAATATAATGGCTGGTCAGAGTAGTATGCCGGGTCCACCCCCTGGCACCACGGCTGGGGCTAGTATGGGCCAGCAGCAGCCTGGCCTCCAGACCCAAATGATGGGCCTCCAGCATCAGGCCCAGCCTGTGTCCTCCTCCCCCAGCCAGATGGTTCAAGGCCAGGGTGGAGGTCAGACTGTCCTTTCAAGGCCTATTGGTCAAGGGCAGAGAGGAGGGATGACCCCACCCAAGCAAATGATGCCACAGCAAGGCCAGGGGGTGATGCATGGGCAGGGTCAGATGGTTGGAGGCCAAGGGCATCAGGCCATGCTCCTGCAACAGCAGCAGCAGCAACAACAACAAAACTCGATAATGGAGCAGATGGTTGCCAACCAGATGCAAGGAAACAAACAGGCATTTGGAGGGAAGATTCCACCTGGGGTTATGCCCGGCCAGATGATGCGTGGCCCTTCGCCCAATGTTCCTGGTAACATGCCTCAGTTCCAGGGCCAGGTTGGCCCACAACAAATGACTCCACAGCAGCAGCAGCAAATGGCTCAGATTCAGCAGCAGCAGTTACAGCAACAGCATCAGCTGCAACAGCTGCAGCAGCAGCAGCAGCAGCAGCACCAACAGATGAACCAACAACAGCCTCAGCAGATCCCAATAGCTGGCAATCCTAATCAAACTATGGGAATGCATGGGCCACAGATGAGACTCCCTGCTGGCCATCATCTCATTCAACACCAGCAACAACAGTTTCAGCAACAAAAACAACAAGCTATGTTGCAGCAGCAGCAGCAACAACAGGCCGCTCAGCAGCACCCACATGTCATTGGAGATCCAAACAGCGGGACAGGGGAGTTAGGTGTGCAGCAGATGGTCCCTGATATGCAAGCTCAGCAGCAGCAAGGCATGATGGGAGGCCCCCAGCATATGCAGATGGGTAACGGTCACTTTCCAGGTCATGGCATGAACTTCAACCCACAGTTTGCTGGTCAAATGCCAGTTGGAGGACCGTGTGGTCAGCCAGGTGGCTTTCCTGTTAGCAAAGATGTTACACTGACCAGCCCACTGCTGGTCAACCTACTGCAGAGTGATATCTCAGCAAGCCAGTTTGGACCAGGGGGGAAGCAGGGAGCTGGTGGGGATAATCCAGCTAAACCCAAAAAGAAGAAACCACCCCGAAAGAAGAAGCCCAAAGAGAGTGATGGACAGCAGCAAGTAGAGGGACTTGGGTAATAACAATTATTTGTTATAGTTAAGATGAATGCTTAAACTGGTTATTTTGTCAGATGGCTCATTTTTGTTTCTCTTTGTAGTGGCCTTGATGGGACTGTTGGCATGGAAGATGCAGATTTGCCAAATCTAAGTGGGGAGCAGAGTTTGGGTTTGGAAAGCTCCGGTCAGAAACTCCCCGATTTTCCTAATAGGCCTACAGGTACATTTTATGGAGAAAAAAAAACTTAAGTTATTCAGTACAAATGTTCTGTAATTACTCAAACAATTATTACAGTTGCATACTCTTATAATTTATAAAATTGTATTTGTTTTTAAGTTATGACTATGACCCTCTTTGTTTTGAATAGGCTTTCAAAGTCAGACTGGAGAACAGAGAGTTCTGCAACAGGTACCGATGCAATACATACAGCAACAACAACAACAGCAGCAGCAGCAGCAACAACATCAGCAGCAGCAGCAGCAGCAACATCAACAGCAGCAACATCATCAAATGCAGCAGATGCAACAGCAGCATATACAGCAACAGCAAATGCAGCAGCAAATGCAACATCAAATGCAACAGCAGCAAATGCAACAACAGCAGCAGCAGCAACAACAACAACAACAACAATTGCAACAAATGCAGCAGCAGCAGATGATACAAATGCAGAATCTTCAGAATGCTCAAGCACAGCAAGGGATGCCAGGGTCACAAACACCAGGACAAAGTCAACCACAGATGCATCAGCTGCAGCAGCAGCAGCAGCAGCAGCAGCAACAACAGCAGCAGCAGCAACAACAGTCACAACAGCAACATCTGCAACAGCCCAGCCTTCAACAACAGGTACACGTATTGTGTGACTTGATGGTATTGTTACTTGTCAGCATCAAAAGCTGTATCTCGTTCCTAAAGTTTGTCTGTACATTCTAGCAGCAACAGCAGCAGCAGCAGATGATGATGATTATAAAGATGCAACAGGAATCCAAGAATCGCATGCCCATGCCCCCAGGAGGGCAACTCCCTCCTAGAAGTTTAGGCAATCCAACAGATGTGCAGAGGCACCCCGTTTCACAGCAGGGAAACATGCCTGTAATGATTAACCTTCAAGGCCACGGTGGTGTCCCACCTTCACCTGACAAAGCCAGGGGGATGCCCCTAATGGTGAACCCACAAGTAAGGATTAATGTTGATGGATTTAATACAAACATTTGTATCTAATAATCAAAAGATAACTTGGTTAAAAGTGCATAAGTAATCACAATTTTTTTTAAAATGCTTTCTAAAATCTTTTCCAGCTTTCAGGTGCTGCACGAAGAATGTCTCATCCAGATGTAGGGCAAGGACCCCAAGGCAGTGGGTCTGAGGAGGTCTCCACTGGTCCCCACACGAAGCAAGACAGGCCTGCTGGCTCAGAAATTGGAGTTCAGCCTGGAAATGGGACACAGCAGATGGTTTCCAGCCAGACTGCCAACCCTCAAATGATGAAGCAAGGTCCTGGTCAAACATCAATCCCTCAACATGCTGGGGCCAGTCCTCAGCAGCAGTTAACCACTCAGCCCCAGCAAGGAGGTCACATGCCTGGCCTCCATTTTCCCAGTGTCCCAACATCCTCACAGAGCTCAAGACCCAAAACCCCAAATAGAGCAAGCCCTAGGCCGTACCACCATCCCCTTACGCCGACCAATCGACCACCAAGCACTGAGCCCTCAGAAATTAACCTTTCGCCTGAGAGACTAAATGCCTCCATTGCAGGGTTGTTCCCTCCCAAAATTAACATTCCTCTTCCTCCAAGACAGCCAAACCTTAACAGGGGATTTGACCAACAAGGTTTGAACCCAACAACTCTGAAAGCCATAGGCCAGGCTCCCCCTAGCCTAACTCTGCCAGGCAACAACAATAACGGCAATTTAGGAGGAAATAACTCTAACAATCAACAGTCTGCTGGAGCCGGTGTAGGGGTTTTAGGTGCCAAGCAAGACAAACAGTCTGGGGGTCAAAATAAGAGGGCAAGTCCTAGCAACAGTCGTAGGTCGAGTCCGGCTTCCAGTCGAAAGTCTGCCACTCCAAGTCCAGGAAGGCAGAAGGCGACAAAAAATACCATGAATTGCCCTCCTCACCAGCAGCAGATGGTTAACCCGCAAGGACAAACCATGATGCTAAGTCCTTCCTCTGTACCACAGAGTCCAGCATCAATGCCTTCACAAGCTGGCGGGGCCATAGAGACACAGCAGAGCCAGAGCTCCCTCCATGGTATTCATGGCAACCCTGTTGATGGATTTAGGGAAAATCAGGGAATAATGCCACCAGAGCAGAGACCAATTGCTCAACCTCCAGCCCAGACACAGCAATTTAGAGATTTATCATCGCCAAGAATAAGCCCTCGTATGCCAGCACACCAGGTTCTCAAACCCGATGTTGAAACGCAGGCTAACACAGTTGACAGACCTTCAACACACCTAGCAACTGGACAGGACTCAGAGGTCTCGCCTGCTCTTAGAGCCGCTCCAACATCCCTTAACCAGTTACTGGATAACGCGAATATTCCAAACATGTCACTTCGGCCCTCGCAAACAGGGAATGACAACAACAAGTCTGCTTTGGATCCAGACAGACCTGTATCCAGCAGTTCTCAGAACGCAGATAAGTCAACGTCTGTCGTTACTACAGCCGCTGCTCCTGCCACTGCAGCAAATGAAACTCCAGCTGTACCTAGATCTGCTCTAGTTCCTACTAGTGGTTCTGCCTTGCCATCTACTTCAGTTCCAAGCTCGCACCCATCCACTGCTGTAAACTCCAGTAGTACCCTTACTCTGAAACACAACCCATTACCTAGCTTTGTAAATTCAAATGTAAATCCAGCAGCTACTCTTACCAGCTCAGTCTGCACTAACACTAATGCCAATCCAGGTCTAAGCACCAGTATGCCTACTTCTGGTCAGAACACTTTCGCCTCCTCTGTTAGTGCCAGTTCCGCAGTAAACACTGCCAGTTCAGCTGTCAAACCAAGCCCCAGTCCAAAACCTGTGACCAGTGTTCAGTCAGTCATACAGATCCCCGCGTCATCTAGTAACATTTCCCCCAACCAGATAACAGTGTTTGTTACATCAAACCCCATTACGTCTGCCCCCACTTCACAGGTGCCAGCATCAATGGTGTCCACCATGGTGGCCGTCCCTAACAAGAATATAAGACCTCAAGACATCCGGCATCAGAGCTCTGGCCCTCGACCTGCACAATTTATCACCACTACACCTGTATTTATTAACCCAATTTTCCAGGTCCCAGCTTCCTCTGTGGCTCCTAATTCAGGAGTCGTATCACAGTCTGTTACCATGGTGGGGTCCTTACAGGTCTCAGCTGCAAACATCCATCTTTCTCATGCCCCTAGCTCCTCTCAAACAACAGGGGCTACAATGACAAGCGCTCAGTCTAACAGGAGTGGTCTCGGACAGGTCCACATAACCACTAGTATGTCGCCATCAGGGCCAGTTAGTACTCTTGTAGCTCCTCAGCAGTTTAACCAAGGAAGCATCAAACCAGAAACTCCAAGCGAGGCGAGTTCCTCTCAGAAATCTTCTGTCGCGGCGCATCAGCCTTCTCCCCACCCAGGCCCATCTGTATCGGCTTCCTTTCAGCCACCTCTGGCTTCTCCACCTCCTTGCTCCAGCCCCATGGCTGTCCGAAAGAGTCCTGTGCCTCCGTCCCCTGCTTCCCAAATGAAAGTAATGCCCACATCAGCCACTGTATCCGTTTCTGGTAAAGGCGACTCCCAACAAACGACCATAGAAAGGCCTCTGCAGGGTCATACAGGGGGTATCCCACAGCAGGTCTTTCTACATCCTGCTAATCAGACTGAAACACAAGCTCCTCATACTACTGTTGCTAGTTCAAATAATAATCCACCTGTGGTTTCTAATGAAATCCCCAGTCAAGTTACAGTTCCTACTACTCAGATTGTTGGACAGACTCCTGCACCAGTCTCGGTCCCAAATCAGTCACTGCCTGTAAATTCTCAAGCTCCCGTTGCGACTGTAGTTGGCTCCGGGGTTTCTTCCAGTGCTTTGCTTTCTACAGTCCCTCCCATACAATCTTCTGTAACATCTGTTCTTCCGATTGTTGCTGCAAGCGGACCCGGTGAGGCTCCCCACATCACCTCCTCACCTACTGGTATTCCCAGTGCGGTTCCAGCAAGCCAGACAGATGTCCCAGCTGCAGAACCTTCTGTACCGCCGCCAGCAACAGCAGCAGCAGCAGCAGCTGAATCCGCCCAGACCACCCCAGGTACATCCCTAGCAAGCCATGAAAAATATTCATCTTGTTAGTGTACGTATTGTCACCCCTGTGTCCATTGATTTTTGGATTTTGGCCCTAAATGGGGAAATTTAGGGCTATTGTCTCCGTATGCATACAAATTTATTGGCAGGCATAGCAAAGATTTATAAAAAAGAAAGGGCATATTGCCACCACAATTATCTCCCAATATATGAAAATTCTAATATCTAATAATTTTCATTTAATTTCAGTACATTAATTGAATTGACGGGGGGGGGGGAACTGGGTAGAGATTTTTTTTATTTTACAAGGTATAATTATAAAGATAGCTGCAGAATAAATAAAAAAAATCACCTAACGTTAAGTAATTGGGGGATGAATAAAAATTGTGACAGATTACTTAAGATTTAATTATGTTTCTAGAAAAGCTGATTAACTCATACAGTTTGAAAAATTATTGAGTTACTTTTATTTTAAATAAATTGATAAGGAACAGTTGTGCTCTAGGTTGTTCTTTTTTATTTTTATTTATTTTTTACATTTTTGATATTTTCACTGTTTAATTTTTAAAAATATTATGCAAATTTATTTAAACATTTTATCAGGGTGCCAACAAATTTATCTGCTACTATGCACATGATCTTGCTTTACTTTCACACACACAGCTGCTTTTTAAACAGTTGTGCATGTAGATGTTTTCCATCACTGTAGATGTTTCTCCTCATATTTCAGCACCTCTGCAGCCAGAAACCTCACAGGAGCCTCCCTCGACTGAGAAGACGGGTAACTGAGCTTTATTTTTTTTCCTTTCAGAAGAAAAAAACAAGAGTTAACATTTTTGGAAACTTTAGAGTCCTAACAGATAATTTGCTCCTGTGTTTCTCAGGTGAAGACACCTCAACTGGTTCAGAGCAGGGGTAAGGCTCCAGAATTATCGTTGCTGTCCTCTCTGCTTGTTTTGGGTGGTGGGGCTTCTAAAGCTGTCCCCTTTTTTTAACGTTAATTTCACGGAGAGCAAAACCAATCTTGGGAGATTCTTGGGGGATTTCTGTCTCCATTGAAACAATTTGGAGGTATTTTTGGTTGACCATTGGGGTACGTGATGAGCGAAGGCCTCCGAACTTGGTATGTATGATTAGCATGAGATTTAAGATATGATATTTAAAGCATGTCAAATCAAAGGCAAATCATTACCACACGGCTGTATCTCCACATTGGGATTGTCATGATATGGTGAGGTGGTAAAACTGTTTGTTCAGCACAGTTGATAGTTTACCGCTGTTTTTCCACTTCTATCACAGATGGGCAAAGAAAAGAAAGACGCCCATCAACATAGTCCCAAGGTATGTATTTTGACATGGTTGTGCTGCAAAGACAGAAGCAGTGATCATGTCGACGTAGTCGGTGGATGCTGTTGGGATGAAGATGGACAGTATCTGTGGTAGATGAGGAAAAACAGCAGAGTCCTCTTTGGTATTCCAATGTTGAGTAAAGCAGAAAATGGTTGCTCGTTAGTAACGTCCTGTTTTTGTTTTGTTTTTTTCTCTCTCTCCTTGTTTGCTGTTTGTCTTTGTGGTTCTCCCAGAGCTGCTGTGGAGAAGCCCAAGGGACCAAGCAGACGGAGCTCCCGGGCCGAGAAGGAGGCGGAGGAGGAGCCGGCGGTAGACAGCGGCATCAGGAAGAGGTCAGCCAGGCCTGGAACCAGTGCTGCAGTTAAAGGTACGATAATCACCGAAGTGACGTTTCAAAGTCGGTATCTTTCTCATCAGACATTCTAAAGTTTTCTCTAACCGACATATTTGGTTTGACAGAAACCGCAGCGAGCCCCACCCAAGCCAAACGAAGGAAGTCTAAATAGGCACAACGGTGGTCGTTTACCTGTGAACTGTACTGTAAATGTTTTTGTTTTCTGCTGTGAATCAGTTGACCTTAGTTTCTCTGGCTCAGTTTAAAACTTAAACTAGAGGAAGATACTATGTACAGATTGTTTTATGAAAAAAAATAAAGCTATTGTTTTGTTGATGCTTATATGTGTGATTGTAGCTAGAATGTGTGTATACAGTTTGTGTGAATGTGCTTTTTTTCCTATAAAATGCTGGATTAATCATGAAGATTGATAATGAAACTCACCATTTACTGTATGATTAAGTTGTAAAATCAAATTAAATTTTCTACTGCTTTTGTTCTGTGAAATGACATGCTGGTTCTTTTTGTCAATTATGGTGAATTTGATTTCAGAGTTTTTTTTTGGTACCAGAATTGCTTGTGCTTACAACTGTGTCCTGTCCGGCCATTTGATGGTTTATGCTTGTCTGAGATGGGGTCGCTGAAGTAACCAGTCCCCAGTGACATTTTCCAGCTCATTCCAAGATGCTCTTTAGCCAGAAGACGCCCTAGTAGCGAGTTCTGCGTTTGCCCGTAGGATTTGCATCGAAAATCTGGCGAAAATCTACTCCAAACTTTCCAAGAATATGGGAGCTCCTTACCCACTTTAAGGCTTAGACAGGCCACACTACAGACATTATTTACTTATCCTTGTACCCAGGATCACATTCTTGATTTTAGTGTCTTGTCTCATAATCATAAGTTGTGGATAGACCTGTAAATTAAACGGTATTGCAATTGGCTTCAAGCCCTTTTCCTTCCATCAATTGTTTTGCTAAAATACTAGAAACAGAAAAAAAAATAAAATCTCAAATGGAGGGAAAAATATCTCAACCTGAAAACAAAATCTGTAGCTGAAAAAACTGAATAAATGTATTGGAATCTGTGTGTATATAAGGTAAAATAGAATTATTTTTTTAAAGTATTTTTTAAATTCACGTACAAATTAATTTATCCGTTTTAATCTTTGTTTTTTTTCTTGCTTTATTTTTTTCTTGCTTTAATAAACTTCCATTAGTTTGACGGCAATTTGTGAATGTAAAAAAAAATCCATAGTGAGGTTCCAGCTTTGAACGCCACTGGAGTAGGTGAGTGCAAACTCCAAGTCTGACCCCTACGTGTTCATAACTAAAATGATTGGTGCACTGTAGTAATAAATACCAGCCTTCATAATTGTTTATACAAGGAGAGAGTTCTCTGATGGAGTGAGCATGCGCAGTTGACAAACATTGGGACTCCATTCCAGGCTGTCAGTGAGGTTTCCCTGAGCCTCGCATCCCGAACTGTCGTCCTCTCAGTACTAACTTTATCTGCTCTCCAAACAAAAACAACTTGACCATGACTGGGGATCATGGACGCGGAGACTCTCAGGTAGCTCTCGCTTCATAGCCGAGGTTTTTTTTCTCTCGCTAGTTTTGAATCAAGCTTTCCAACCACAACTGACATAATATGAGTAATAGCCGTCACGTTATGAAATAAATGTTAATTAACTCTGAAAACTGAAGCAACTATTCGCAGAGATAGCCCTCCAGGTATCCAGGTTGTTTGTGCTCTTTATATATTGTGTTTTTTTATACATGAACGCATTTCTAGGTTGCAGTTGTAACTTGAACAGCCAACCTACCGGCGTTTTTAAAATTGAAATAATAAAAATATTTTCCTCACAATTTTCAGGTCAACTCTGGATCTAAAGGAAGTGGTAGGTCCTTTTCTGACGATTTTCTTCATTCATCCTGACTAGTTTCTAAGCCCAGCCGCTGGTACCTGTCTACTGTTAGTTTTTAAAGGACAGAAATGGCGTCCCAGAGACTAAGTCCCTTCTCCTCCACTCTCTTGCGGCTATTGTTCAAAAAGAGGGTCTAAAATGTGCATTTACCACCCTCGGATTCCAAAACTAAAGGGATATTCTGAAAGAGGCTGATCTCTGGTAAATTTTGCATGCCTTGGTGTGATGATATACGGATGCAATTGTGATGAATTTTGGAGCCGAAAGTGATGGAATTGGGGTTGAGGACTTAGTCTCTGCGCCATTTTCTTTTCTGTGTGTAGCATCCAGGGCGCCGCAGAGCGAGCCAGCTGTCCGCCGTGATATGGAGGCGAGAGCCGGGCGCTTATCGCATCCCAGCACCCGCTGCTCTCCGCCTCCATCCCTGTCAGAGAGCCGTTTATCTGCGCCGCCAAAAGAAAAATAGATATATCCTCAGAAACTTTGATCCAAACTGGAGGAATTTCCCCCTCAATTACTGAAAGCTTATGCTATTATCTAATATCTAATTATAAACCCCTTATGTGCCACTTTAAAAGTTGAGAGTTTCTTATCTCTCTGTTCGGTTACATTTGTACTGATCTTAGAGGAAAAAAAGTGGGAACAGCTTCAACTCCAAACTGGGATTGTTTTGATATCATAAAACATTAAAATTCTTTCTTTTGCATAAAAACTTTTATATATTAGTAGTTTATTTTATTTTTCAAATTTAACAAAAAGCTGTACTTGTTTTGAGTTGTGTTGAGTGGTGCTTTTTCTTAGTGACTATTATTAGACTAGTATTTATGTCTTTGAAACGTTCAAATTTTTTTTATCACATTATGAATACGGATCAATTTTTTTATTTGTAATTCTACAAACTTTACAACAATGTAAAGCGGAAAGTGGAAACAGATTATAATTTACATAATTTACATTTGACTAATTATGTGACATCTGAAGCAATGGTTGAATTTATTTAGGGTTATTAGAGTAAAAGAGACTGAATACAGATGTACACTCTTCATATTAAAAAAAGACAGTTTAAATGACATGGATAATTTTCCCCTCAGACATCAGGGCTTTATCTGTGATTTGTGTTGGCCCATTAATCTGCCCATTTGATTTTTTTCTTTGTTTATTAATATACATGATTATTAATAAAGACTCCTAGACACCCTCGTATAAATTACAAACAAAAGTTACATAGGAATTGTTAGGAGTGCAACTATACAGGGTGCGTTCACATTGCAGCCTAAAGTGACCCAATTCCGATTTTTTTTTTTTTTTTTTTTTGCCGTAATGCGACCTTTATCCGATCTTTTCATGGCAGTGTGAACAGCACAGTTTGGATTCTTTTTAGAATGTGACCCATATCCGATACGTATCCGATTCAAATGCGACCTAACGTCACTGATTCTCAACAAATCTCACTATTCTGCGTCCTGATACACGCAAGTGGGAAGAAAGACAAAAACCATGACGTACTATATGAGGATTAAGTTGTTAAAATGTTGCTCCGGTCGGACAACAACTTCAAATATGTAAGCTAAGTTCCACCGTTAGCCTCCATATTTACTTCTGCAAACACTGAGCACTTCTTTTTATGGTGGTTGGCAGGACACTGACCGCTGACGCTATTGTGTCCTCTACTGCGCATGCGGGACACTTTCAGGTCGTTTGCCCGTTTACTCTGCAGAACGCTAACAGGTCGCATTTACTGGCAGTGTGAACGGCCCCGGCAAAAAACATGGGAATTGAGTCACTTCAAGCTGCAGTGTGAACGCACCAATGTTGCACAGAGAACTTTGTTGATAACAATTAACGTTTAATTCTGGATTTAAACCTCCTCCGCTAATCAAATACGATCTATTAAAATGACTTACAACAAAAATATAGTGTGAGATTATGCTCCTTTGGTGATAGGAGTTAATTTTAGTTTGCTTTATACATCCGTATCAGATGTGGCAATAAATATCCAGGCTCTGTGTGAATTATGACGCCCTGGGAAGAGTTTATACTTCCAGAGCTTATCCTTAAAGGTTTTTATTTTCTTCACCAAACTAACTTAAATTTGTCATTTTATGAGTGACTCCAGTTGGATCTTTTCATTGTGTCGCAGACTCTCACAAGCATAAAGACAAGCACAAAGAAAAGGAGCACAAACACAAAGATCACAAGAAAGACAAGGAAAGAGAGAAAATAAAGCACAGCAACAGGTACACTTTTTTCTCTCTCTTAAGTTAAGAACAGAACATGAATTTGTTTTCCATTTGCCTCATGACTTGATTTCTATATATCTTTCTTTACAATGTTACGTAGGGAATATATATGCTCACAAATATTACACGCATTACTGTTAAAAAAACTCTGAAACATTAAATCAGTAAAGTTGATGTAAGCCAGCCACATTAATGACATGTGCAGAACATGTGTTGTGGTTTGTTCTCGGAGAAATAGTGGCGGCTTGAGGTCTCAACTTTGTGTTAAAGAAGACGTTCATGTTTCTGGCATGCTCTGTCTGAACTCTTGGATTGGAACTCTGTGACCTCTGTGGCTTTCAGCGAACATAAGGAGTACGCTGAGAAAAAACACAAAGACAAAGAGAAGCTGAGGCAAAGTGACGGCAGCGCAGACAGGCACAGAGAAAAACACAAAGACAAGGACAAAGAGAAGAGGAAAGAGGATAAGGTTTGGTTTGGTGATTCCTTCTTAGTGTCTGTCACTAGTGAGCTGGGTGAATTTTGTGCTTACTTGGGTGCTTATGGTCTAAGCATTTTACAGGTCTGAACAAGTATGGAAAAACAAAGCAGAGCAGGGCCTGCACTCAACCATCTGTTGTTGTAACCATTATTTACTGGACCATCTATGTTTTCTCTCTTGCTTTTCTACTTTAAGAATTGGCTTGAAAAGTGTTTTCAGACTATTGTTTTAGTTTTACATAATGGTTTTTGTTTTGTAAAACAATCGCTTATTTAATTATTTCAGCTGAATCTAAAAATAATTCATTAATTTAAAAGAGAAAATAGGTTTTCAGCTATCACTGGTGAACATCCCCAAATCTCAGAGGTAACATCTCAACATCGAGTCTACAGGCGCAATATTCCACTGCAGAATGTCGTGGATTACACTGTCTCTGCTGCGTATCAGACCATCTGGGGCAGAGTATAGTTTGGAGTCAGGGATGTGACCCTTCAGCCACGTCTTAGCGAAACACGTAATGCTTCATACCCGATGCTCTGGTTGGGTCCTCAGCAGCTCATCCATCTTATTTTCAAGAGATTATGTTGCCCTTTTTAAGACTTAGGACAAAGAATGTTTAAACTTCCTCTTTCACTCCCTCCACTTTGCTCTTGCTCCATAATATGTCTTTATCTCATCAAAAGATACTGGGTTTTTTTCTAATCAGCCCTTCTGTTACTGTTATACTTCTGGCCAAAGTACCAGAGTAAAAGAGAGCCGTATTTACTGTTTAGCTACTGCAACAAATTGCCACAGTGTGCAGCGCTATTCCAGAATTTCCTGTATTTTCCAAAGATTATAAAATACAGCAGCCTGACATAATTTAGCCTGACCAGCTGCTTATTAACTTTGACTAAAGGAGTTTTTATTTTTTATTTCAGAGTTTATCATCCCATCCTGACAAGCCTAAAAAGGAGAAGGAAAATGGATATGTGAGGTTCGCAGTATTGCTTTATTATTATACGTATAATATACAAATGATCAAGTACAATTAGACAGCAGCTTGACCTACCATTGTATCTCCAAATGTATGTGTTTGATTGCTTCACTTAAATGATACTTAATGTGCGATTCAGAGAGAGAAGTCCTGCTGCCATTAAGAGCGAGCCGGAAGATGACAATGGCTTCTACCCATCTCCCAAACACAACAAGGCCACCAAACGTGAGAAGGACGATGATGAGGAGTACGTTTCATTCAGATCTATTTTAGCTGCGATTAAAAATGTATTTTATGCTATTTTGTAATTGAACCTTTATTAAAGCAGGAGTTGTTTACAGGTTTGAATACAAGCCTAAGAAAGTCAAGGTAGAACACGACAAGAAGGCCAAGAAGAGGAAACATGAGTATGAAGATGACGAGGAGGAGGAGGTATACCAGCTTAACGAGCGTTGTTGAGTTGCATTGGCGAAACATCATGTTAAATCATGTAAATTGCGTCTTTTAGGATACTAAGCACAAAAAGAGGACGAAAGACAAGAAAGCAACAGAGGGAAAGAAAGCCAAAAAAGAGGAAGAGGAAAAATGGAAGTGGTAAGATAAAGTTCAGGTCAGATTGTTCTTTTCCTCAGGAAATGACAATCAAAGTACCGATAGGCTACCGGGTGGTTGATCTTTCTCTTCCCTGATTGTGTTTTTAGGTGGGAGGAGGAGAGGTACACCGATGGCTCTAAATGGCGCTTTCTTGAACACAAGGGTCCAGTCTTCGCTCCACCTTATGAGCCTTTGCCCAACAAAGTCAAATTCTACTATGATGGTATCACTTTGAAAATCAGGCTGCAAGTCACAGAGATTTAATTCTTCAAGATTGTAATGTTTTTTTTAGGTAAGCCAATGAAGCTTAGTGCGCCCGCTGAGGAAGTGGCCACCTTCTTTGCCAAGATGTTAGATCACGAGTACACCACTAAAGACATCTTTAGGAAGAACTTCTATAAAGACTGGAGGAAGGTGGGGAGAATCCCCCCCATGCAATATGTATGAGTTCAGGAAAAAGTAGCAGAGAATATCTCGTTGGTTTTCCTTGTGTTTTAGGAAATGACATCAGAAGAGAAGTCAATAATCACAGATCTGAACAAATGTGACTTCAGAGAAATGAGTGAGTACTTCAAAGTCCAATCAGAGGCTCGCAAACAGATGTCCAAGGAGGAAAAACAGGTTGGTGCTCATTTATGTGGATGCTATTAGTCTTTAGAACACGGCGGAACGAGTTGATGTGTTTTCAAAACTGTTTTTCAGAAAATCAAAGAGGAAAATGAGCGGATCCTTCAGGAGTACGGTTTCTGCATCATGGACAATCACAAGGAAAGGATTGGAAACTTTCGCATCGAGCCACCGGGTTTGTTCCGAGGACGAGGCGACCATCCAAAGATGGGGATGCTGAAACGGCGCATTAGACCCGAAGACATCATCATCAACTGTAGCAAGTAAGGATTCAAATGACTTTTTTTCTATAGACACAAATAACAATGCAAATTCAGCGATTTATGCATGAATGCATGTCCTGAGGATATTGCCCTTCTCCTGCCAGTATGTTATGACTCTTGTGTCCTGGTTCAACAACAGTTTCTTCGATCCTAATGTTGCTGAAACCAGAGAGCTCTTCCTGGGGAATCAAAGAAAAGGCAGAGGCACTTACATGTGTAAAAAGATATTAAGTCAGGCGTTGTTGAAAAAAGATAGCCCATTGAAGCTATCTTTTCTTTTTCCTTTTTTTTCAGTAATATTGAGGCATTTTCTTTATTTAGACATTTATTTTGCTTTTCTCTTTTAACCACATATTTACATTATCTTAACATTTTTAAAGGAGACCACCACTTTTAGGCTCAGGTAAGGTTTCTATTTTTAATGACATTGGGAAGTTTGTCTTCAATTAAAGTGCACTTTTATGAGAATAGGATCATCTTTTGCTTAATTAACTCCACTCTGCAAAGCATTTTTTAAATTGAAGACAGAGTCATCTCTTCTGTGTTTGATTTTCATCTGTATTGTGTTTGCATGGCAGTCATATTTTATTTATTTTTAAGCCTAGGAGGAAAATAGTACCTAGTTCTGCAGTATACCACAAGGTGGCCCCGTCACACCAACCTGAATCCAGTTGTGAAATCACATCATGGGAATCTTGCAGGGTCAGATGAGATTGAGTCAGTTTGCAGGAGTTCCTCTTTAGGACTATAACTCACATTTGTTTATCATCCTCAACTCTGTTCACACTCTTCATTCTTTATCTTTCTTCTTCTTCTTACCGTCTTGTGGCAGCTTCTTATAGACTTTCGTTCAGTTCATTGTCATAAAACCTTGCCTTGGTGTATCTTTTTATAATTAATTTGCAGCAACGAGTTGCCATCAGAAAGACGGGGAAGTGAATATTATTCAGTGGCAAGAATATTATTATCATTCAAGTAGCAACAGTATGAGAGAACACACTCAGATACACCACTGGCAGTGTGTCAAAGGTATTCTTCCTGTAAAAGAAAGCCAACAGTTGCGCAACCCAGGGAGGACGTGTTGATCCTCACATACTGGATATAATCTCTGTGCTACAATAGCTTACATACTGTGTATTTTTATAAAAAGTACCTCATTCTTTCTGTCTCAGATGAGACTTTGTTGTTACTGAGGGGTTGTAAAATAGTAGTTTTGGTGGAATTAGTCCACCATACACCAGCATTTATATTAAACCAGCTGTTTGCTCCCACAGGGACTCCAAGCAACCCAAACCTCCACCGGGGACAAGGTGGAAGGAGGTTCGCCATGACAACAAGGTGACCTGGTTAGTATCCTGGACAGAGAACATCCAGGGCTCCATCAAGTACATCATGTTGAACCCGAGCTCCAGAATCAAGGTGTCTGTTTTTTCTCAAACCTCCCATGCGTTCATTAGCCTTTTTTTAAAAACATTTTTACCTCAGCTAAGGAAAAATATTTGTGTGTGTGTTTCTTCGTGCAGGGGGAGAAGGACTGGCAGAAGTATGAGACCGCCAGGCGTTTAAAGAAGTGCGTGGATCGGATTCGTACTCAGTACAGAGACGACTGGAAGTCAAAAGAGATGAGGATCCGGCAGAGGGCCGTTGCACTGTATTTTATTGACAAGGTGAGTGAACCTCCGTAATTGCTCTCTTAAATTAAGTTGAAACAACAAACGTAGACTTTGCTTTTCCCCCTGCGCAGCTGGCTCTGAGGGCAGGGAACGAGAAGGAGGAAGGTGAGACGGCAGACACGGTTGGCTGCTGCTCGCTGAGGGTGGAGCACATCAAGCTGTATCCCAAGTTGGACGAGCAGGAGTATGTGGTGGAGTTTGACTTTTTGGGAAAAGACTCCATCCGCTACTACAATAAGATCCCGGTGGAGAAGCGGGTGAGCTGCAGAATTACAACAAACGACACCACCATGGAATCACAGTAGAGCAAAACAGACCTTCAGCGTGATACTGCTGTTGTGCTTGGTACAGTGGTCTAAAGTTCAGATGTCATTTTCCCCTTTTCATTAGAAATGTTCTGGTGCAACAGTGAATGCAGTTAAAGAACGAGGGTTGCGACTTGAACAGTTTTCCTCGTCCTCTCTTTATGTCTCTTCAGGTCTTTAAAAACCTTCAGTTGTTTCTGGAGAACAAGCAGCCAGAGGACGACCTCTTTGACAGATTGAATGTAAGAAAAGCGGCAAAATCTGCCTTCGGGATGTGATCGGACTACATTTAGGTTTGCGTTGCTTTTCCTCGCCTACACGCTGTCTGTCTTTTTCCTGCATTTCCTGTAGACTTCCATCCTCAACAAGCACTTACAGGAGCTGATGGATGGACTGACAGCCAAAGTTTTCCGTACCTACAATGCCTCCATCACCCTGCAGCAGCAGCTCAAGGAACTTACCTGCCGTGAGCAGCTTTACTTCCATTCACTCCAGCCATCTGTGTTTCTTTGAAACATTCTCCTTTATCCGTTTCTGTTGTTGTTTGTTGGGTTCACAGCTGAGGACAGCATCCCAGCTAAGATCCTGTCATACAACCGAGCTAACAGAGCCGTAGCCATCCTGTGTAACCACCAGAGAGCTCCGCCCAAAACATTTGAGAAGTCCATGCAGAATCTTCAGACCAAGGTGACCATCCCGTAGTAAAAGATATTTTAGGAAGCAAAAAAAACAACAAACAAACAAAAAGAGATTCATCATCTACACTCATTTCCTCACCCACCGCGTGTTTGTGATGCAGATTGACGAGAAACAAAAGCAGCTATCTGCAGCCAGGAAGCAGCTGAAGGCCGCCAAGGCCAATCACAAGGCCTCACACGACGAAAAGAGTAGAAAGTAAGAACGCCTGAGAGCTGTCAGCTGTCAGTAAGGTGTTTTCCTAACACTCTCTGTCCATTTTGGAGTAGATATGAAATACGTTTTTTTAACCTCCGCAGCTGAACGTGCGCATGAATCGTGTCTTTATTTCTCCATCAAAAGCTGTGGCTTATTTTAAGCGTCCTGGTTTCTGTATTCTCTTGCTCTCAGGACTGTTGAGGTGAAGCGCAAAGCCGTGCAGAGGATAGAGGAGCAGCTGATGAAACTCCAGGTGCAAGCCACCGACAGAGAGGAGAACAAGCAGATTGCTCTGGGCACCTCCAAGCTCAACTACCTGGATCCACGCATCTCTGTTGCCTGGTATTTACGCACGTTCCTTCTTCTGACGCTGGGAATTCAATAGGTGAAAAGCTGCAACGTTGGGGTAGAAAACCGACTGATGCGCACGCCAGCCATTTGTTTGTGTGTGGCTGGCCGTGTGGGCCTCGCATCTACCTCGGTGACAAAAACAGGCAGGAAACGGCCTTGCATTGTAGGAAAAGAAGCAGCGGAGGTAAAAAAGCTGGTGGCTGCAGAATGAAAATGAGAGGAAGAAAAAGCATGTGAACGCCAGGAACAATGGGGTTTGTTTCTGAAAGCTAGGGAGCGTCTCCAAACAGCTCTCCTTCCTCCATGTGGGAAGACCATGAGGAACTGTCTGTGGCAGAATGCCTCAGAGAAGGTGGGGGGGGACCGTGGCCCACCCCCCCCTAAACGATGCTCCACTGCTATTTATGGAGAAACTTGTCCTCAGTCACAATGGACGAAGGAATGCTCCCTGCTTTAGTGTAAGGGATGGGGGTCCCAGTAATGGGGTGGTGCCTGGAAACATGGCTTACAGTGTAGGACCTGTGACAATAAGGGGAAAAAGGTTGGTTGGTTGAGCAGTCTGTGTTTCTACAGGAGCCTGCCAGTTCACTTGGTCCCGCTAAATAACTGTATTGTGGATTTGTGGGATTTGATAATAGTTTTAATAATGATAAAATTAAAATACATATGTGGCACAAGTAATAGTTAATCATGAAGTTTTTTTCTGATAGACCAAAACAAAGTGGAAATGATACATGTGCCTTGGTCTGGTTGAGTTTGGTTTTGATAGATTTCTGTTGTTTTGTTGATACTCGGCTCCGTTTTCATGGTGTTCTTTTGTGTTTTGTTTTAGTTCTGGTTATTGACTTTGTATCAGTTAAGTCTTCTTGGATTAATTCATACATATTTACCATAATCCAATTTACCTCACAGGTGCCATTTATGCAGTTAGACTCACCCGGTCCTGTTTCCACTAATCACCTCTCCCACATTTATCAGCCTGCCAGTTTCTCTCACTTCTAATTCCAATTACCTGCCTGTCACCATTATATTCTAATATATTTATTTTTAGTACCTGTACATGTTCTCCTCTTTTCAATAAATCATCTTCAATATGATATGGCCATCTTTCTGAACATGGGTCCAACTCAGCTTTTGGCAACCTCTTTTTGTTTTTTTTGTTTTTTACAATTAAAAAACTTGAAACTGTGGAAGACACTATCTAAAGGCCTTGTGAGAGCCCTTTAAAGGTAACCATTGTTTCCTAAGAAATAAGAATACATCTGTTTATTCCCATTCCTTTGTCAGCCACATTGACATGATAATGTTACTTCCTCTGGATCCAAACTGACCAAAAAGTTTGAAAGTTCTTAGAGAGAGATCATATCTTTTATTCAGCTAAAAAAGTCAGCCGTCAGCCGTGTTGAAATACAATAACTTTTGTCCAGTCTTGCTTCAGTGAAGAAGAGTTAGTATTAGAAGCACAAACTGCTGCTTGTGCTTTTGTCCCTAATTGGTTCGCCTTTCCTTCTGTCCAGGTGCAAGAAGTGGAGCATTCCAATTGAGAAGATCTACAACAAGACCCAGAGGGAAAAGTTTGCCTGGGCGATCGACATGGCCGAAAAGGATTATGAATTTTAACTGCACTTAGTATTTTTATTTGAACATTTCTACTCAAGCCTTTGATTGTACAGATGGTTTGTCGCCGATGTCAAACGATTCCACTGTGCGGCACCTGGCTTCGTCCCAGATGCCGTATGCATCCTCAACAAAAAAAGCCCTTATTGCGCTATTGCAAATCTTTAGTGAGTGTGTGTTTCCTCAGTCTTACAGTGAACAAGGCCTAACGGTGATTTCGGTTGCTTAAAATGCCTGAAGCATCATGTTTTTGTGTGCAGGAGCTCAAAGAGACTATTCCCTCCGACAGACGGGTGTGGATTTTTTGCCAAAAATGATCACATCATCTATCCTTGTAGGTGTGCTGTTTTTGTAACGCTATAATAGAGCAAGACATGTCTTTGATGAGAAATCTTCTAATGTGAATGAATAACTTTTGTCATGAATATTTCTTGTTATTTGATCATTTATCACACAATCCCACGCTGATTTGAAAGCTTGTTTAGAGCTTTGTAGTTTTCAGAATAAAAACATCAACCTTGTTCTATTTGTCTGCCTTCCTAATCTTTTACACAGTAAAATTAAAAACTAGCTGTTTAGAGTTCATCAGATAGAATCAGGCAAATAATACTCAATATTAATATCACTTTCTTCCATATGAATTTATCTCTCTACTGTCTTCTGTTTTCAATGACATGCTGTGGAACAGCTGAATGAAAACAGTGGCCGATGTTCTTACTGTAACCATAACGAAAGGTTTTAGGAGAAAGAGACTGAAATAGGCGCTTCTGCTGATAAAAAGTTACCTAAAGTTTACAGTGAAACGTCAAAAGAGCTTCCGGAAGCAAGGTTAATACTTTCAAAACAAAAGATAAATTTACATTTGTAAATCTATCTTTAGTCTGTTTCAAACTCAATTTTTGAGGAAAATAAAAGCTTACAATGGTTGTCAGAAGTCTATACACCTGAGTTATGATAAGACTGTTTTTAAAAAAAAATAAGATTGTAAAGATAAAAAAAGCATGTAGTCTTTTTCCACACATGCACTAATTGATTCAGTTTCAGCATGCGTTCTTTTAAGGCTCACATTGCATTGAATGAAACCAAGAAAAAAAATACTGTCCTAGTTGGATTTGTTCATTTGTATTCCTACAGCTTGCTGACAGATTACTAAATTAGAAGAATTGTACAAAAAGTTTCACAGGAAATAAGACACAATGTAGCAATTAATAATTTGAGAAAATGTAGAACAGCAGTGATATTATGAAATCTGGATATTTTACTTAAGTTAGTTTAAAAATAAAAGCAATACGAAATCTGGTACGGCAATTTGCAAAGAGGCTGACAACAAAAGTTTCAAATAATTGTTTGACACAAAATGAACGCTGAGCATAATCAAACAAGTATCATGCCCTCAGTGAAATGGAAGGATGGACGCATCATGTTCTAGGCTTTCTTTTTGAACAACCCCAATGTCTAATTTTGGATCCAAAAAGTAGAGGATGTGAGCTATAAAGCTGAAGCTAAAGAGTGACTTAGATTTTTCAGCATCACTGTGAGTGCAACCATACAGCTAAATCTGGGAGGAAATTTAAAGTTTTGCAATGGCCTATCAGCAACTAAAACTGACTAAAAATGTATTTAAATAACTATGTAATCAGCCATGAGCAAGTACTCTCGGCCCACACATGAACTGTGCCAAAGTAAATCATTTTAACCATATCCAATCCAAACCAATCCAACTTTATTTATAAAGCACTTTAAAACAACCACAGCTGATACAAAGTGCTGTACATTAAAACACAGCATAATAAAATAAAATAAAAAAAAACCTCTTACAGTTTAAAAACAAAAACACACTTTAAGACTAGATCCTGCTGGTGTTAAAAGCCAAGTAAAACAAATGGGTTTTAAGACGAACTTTAAAAGTGGACAGCGAAGGGGCCTCTCTGACCTGCAAAGACAAGTCATTCCATAACATAGGGCCAATGACAAAGTCCTGTCCCCTCTAAGCTTCCTTCTGGATCTTGGTTCCTCCAAGAGCAGCTGATCTGCGGACCTGAGAGGGTCTGTATAGACACAGTAATTGAAAGTGGAATTTAGGGTTTATTTAAAAAAAAACTGTGATAGTTTTCCAGTTTTATTTACCTATTTAAATTGTTCTTGCGCAATTAGTTTATTGCTAATATCAGATCAATTTTGTTAATTACATTCTAGGTGAAACATCAGCTTGTTAAAACAAACGGACACGGTTTGTATTTTATTTTGAAAATCCACAGCGGAAGCTTGCTTTTTGACTCTGCTTGGGATGATGCTGCTGCTGCGGGTGGACTGAGAGGGGGGAAGGGCCTCGGCTGGTTGGATCCGAGAACAGACAAACTTACGTAGTCTTGGCTCACGGTTGCCTGCCTCTCTATGGACGGCTGGAGGGGAGAGGGGGGACTTGCTGGGAGTGTAGCTGTTGTCGTCGGCTTCGTGGTGCCTTCAGAGGGCCCGGTGATGATTTAATTCACGGAAAGCCCGGGTCCGCGGAGTGGAAAAAGGAGCAGGAGAAAGAAGGACGAGGGGAGTCGGGCTAGAGGAGAAAGGAGGAGCAGCCGTTAGAGATGTGCGGTCGGGCCGAGATTGCTGCGGTAGGTAGTTACGGAGCTCCGCAGCTCCTGCTACGTGTTGTCCCCCCCCCCCCCCCCTTCTTGTTAATTTCTCCCTGGGCGTTAAGAGTAATAAAGAAGGATGAGAAAAAGGCAGAGTAGCTGCTGCTACCTGTTTTTTTTTCTCTCGGAAAAATCCAGCCGTTTTCTCCTGTCGGCCCAGGCAAAATGCTAGCAACCACCGGCCCCATTTCCACGCTGGTAAAATAGTGAAAAGCTCCTTGTTAGACCGCTTGTCTCCCTTTGCTGCTGTCGTTTCTTAAACTTGCTGTATTCAGAGGGGGGCTTTGTTTTCCTGCAGGGCCTGTTGTCTTCTTTTACATCATTCTATATTAAAATAAACCTGTCAGCCTCCGGATTAAATTGAAAAAAAAAATGCTTATTTAAAAGTTATATAGTGTTATTAATTAAAAATGTCTAATGTTAGAAGAACAGTTTTGTGGAGGTAATGAGCTGTCATTTGTCTACTGCTAATGATAATTAAAGAATTCTTCTCCTGTCTGTATGTGAAGTTGTGTAAAAAAAAAAGTCAGCATATATGAAATGACTAAAAATGTATGTTTTTCCTTATAAATCTATATTTTTCTTATCTAATCTATATTCTAATGTGATACAGATATACGATGTACTGACCTATTGAAGGTATTTGTGCTGAGAAATCTGAAAAAGGTGCAAGAAGATCAAAAATGTGTAATTCCTCAAGATCCAGAAATCCCAATTTTATTCAGTTATTTTTTCTTTAGCCTATGTGTCAAAGAAGTAAGCAGAAATTATGCTTACATTGCATTAATTTACTGTCTGGAAGTACTTTTTTAAAAGTCTCTTTAATAAGTTTTAACAGGTAATAAGTTAATCTTAAAATGTCGATTTTTAGGCTTTGGGTGCTCAACATTTGAGAGCATTTCTAATTTTAAATAAGTATGCAAAGCATGAAAAAGATGATGTATTCAATAGGTGTACTAGATGAACATTTAAGTAATCTCAAGATTATGTGTAGGTTTAAAATGGAAGACAATTACATTTAATTCATGGGTTATTTGCATTGAAAACTCTTTAGATAATTCAATAAAAGACTCTGCAAATGCATTGTATGAATGCCCAGATTTTAAGTAGTAGTTAGAACAAGTATAAGCATGTTACAATCCTTTTATTCAACCTACACATCACATTCATCACTATAGAAAATATCCTTAACAGCAGCAGTGGTTATTGTGACTTGAACAAGAACTGTTCAGCTTGTATTTTGTTTCCAATGAAACCCAATTCAGTTATATCTTTAAATTAGATTGCAAGTTGTTTTTGTTTTTTTTTTCTTCTGCTGGATAAACTGCTGGGCAAGCTAATCATGCTATATATTTTTAGATGATACATATGATTTTCGCCATACTGAAACGTCAACAATAATAAGTAATGCAATCGACAAGAATGAATGAATGGGGAGAAAATGGATATATGATAACCTGGGCATGTCTGTTTTACATTATCAATGAAAATTAGCACCTCATATTGCAAAGAAAAAACTTTTTCTTTTTTGTTTTGTTTTAGGAAATGGGTTCAACCAGTAGCAAAAGAGAGTTAAGCACAAATGATAGATACATTAAAACAATGCTGCGCATTATCAGAGTAATCTTACTTTAGCCTTTTAGCAGTTCCTCCAATGCTTAGCAGCTAAATTTTGTAGGTAATCAAATATTTCGCCCAGACAGACGATGACGATGTTGGACAAATTGAAGCTGCGTTGCTCATTGGGATCCAGTATATTGTGCAGCTCTGGTTCCAGTATTATTTGTTTCCAGGTTTTAACTTCCAAGTCTTTGCCCTAGTTTAATGTACATACAGGCTTGCAATACTCTGGGGAACTGTTGTTTCATGCGTTCCCCTCCTCCTCCTCCTGTAGGTAACCCTGTCTAGGCCTGGACCGAGCAGATTGTTCTGAGAGGAAACAGATAACAAACGGGGGAAGTGAACATGGCTGGGACCTCTGGCTTCTTGTCCAACGGACCTGTTCCGTGGATGGACGACACGGAGATGAACAACCTGTACAGGGACCTGGAGCTGGGCACAGTAATGACTCTGTTTTACTCTAAGAAGTCCCAGAGGCCGGAGAGACGGACTTTTCAAGTAAAACTGGAGACGCGGACTATTGTCTGGACGCGAAGCACTGACAAAATTGAAGGAGAGAGTGAGTAGCTTGCAGAGACACGCTCACACACTGAAATGTTAGTGATTTTCCTTTTGAACAATGTTAGGATGGAATGCCATTTGTGCCAGAACTGGTTTGTGTGCATGAAAGTAGGCACGGCGGAAAGCGAACCGTGTTAATTTGAAAATACAATAGTGGTTCCCAAAGCCTTCTAATTTGTTTTCTTAATGCATCAGACTATTTTCTGGGTTGACGGGTCTGACCAGCATTTCTTCCGGTTTTTGCATCCAGGCGTCATTGTCAACAAGTTGTTCTTAAGTAGTACGTGCTTGATGTGGTTTGGGATTATCTCAGTGAAATGTGCAGGAGTTTTCTTGAAAAGAGCACGATAAAATGACTTATTTATTTTTCTCCTACATGTTTTTAAGCAACCAATCACATCCCCCAGAAAGCAAAACAAAAACAGTGACACAACACATGACATCATTTTCAGGAATTTCTCAGTAGTCATGAATATTTTGAAACCCCACTACTCTGGAAGTGATTTAATTTTAGAATCGCATCACTTGGTCTGCAGCCGGCAACTTGAACAGATGAAGCTCAGAATGAGTGCAATGTGTGCAAACGGCTTCACCATATTATTTAGGGTGCTGGTTGGTGGTTCAGTGGGTGTGAAACTGCTACATTTTAAGAAAGAGCTGCAAATGTTTCCAATTTGACCTCTTGTAAGCGATGATGAGATTCTCTATGCTTTTGTGCATATTGTTGTGATTTATGGGTATGGCTCTCAGGGAAGATGGTTCTCCCTTTGTTACCACAACACGACCGTCTCGTGTTTTTCACAACTAGAAATATTTCCAAAAAACTGATTAAAATTATTTGGAAACGAATGACTAATTCAGGAGCCTTGTGTTTACGAGCTGTTGGGCAGTGAGCAGCACTGTATTATTCCTAATTAATTTCAGATCTACTCAACTTTTTGTAGCATTTCTATCAAAAATGTCAACTTTTAGATACAATACAATATAAAATATTACAGAGTGGGCATGATAAGGCAGTGAACGTGAGCCTGTTACGGTGGGTCCCAAGTATTTGCGGGTTTCAGGGACCTCAACCGCCTGTGAATACTTTAGACCCTCTACTAAAAAGTGCTTGTAACTCAATTTTTAATAGTTAAAAAACCAAATATACCTTAATATTAGGGCTGTCAATTGATTAAAATACTTAATCATAATTAACTGTACGTTGTCCATTATTAACTCATCACCAATCACAAATCAATCAGGTTTTTATAGATGTTTTTCATATACTTAGTATTTTTTATGCTTGTAAAATTAGGTAAAAATACACTTATTTTATGCAAATGTATATTATAATTTTGTCAATACCAAACATGACAAAAACCATTAATAATATTTTGCAAAAAGAAAATCCATAAAGGTAACACATTCTCTTGCCAGAAATGCTCTTATGCATATAGTCCCACAGATAAATGCGTTTTTCCATCATGTAGGAATATTAACCAAGACAACAGATTTTAAGTGGGATTATAGCAAGGAAACAAAGAGAGTACAGTAAATAAAATGTGACAGTGGGGAGTGAAATGCAGAACTAGGACTCTTTTTACAAAGTGCTGTTAGATAACTTGTTTTTGGGAGGTTTTCCATTGTTGTATTTGTTTGAGGTCTGACTTCTATGAAACTGACTAATAAAATCATGACAAGTGCTTTCCTGAGAGGTTCTTTAGTAAGAGCTTATAAAAAAGGGACTTTTTAATAATGCTGTTCAAAGCAAGTCATTTTTGAAGCAGGACAGATGTAACATTGGCTCTGTTGGCGTCTGTTGCTTTTGTATTTATCCTTTCTTTTTTATGTTTTTCATTTGTTTCAAGATATCTAGTGTTGCTTCAGTAATGAATAATGGGATGTAAAATGACGCCTTGCTGTTTTTTTTAATTATTTTGTATGCAACAGTAACATCATTCCAGAGGTTTATCCCGTTGCTACTGAGCGGCACTCAGATCTGTTCTTAGTGTAGCGCACAATTAGCGCCAAGTAGAACAGGAGGATGGGACAGAGAGTGAAAACGACATTTTAGGAAACCGGGGATTAGCCCCACTGAGAAAGCGCTAAAAGAAATGACATTTAAAACAGCAGTAGATAATTTTTGTTTAAAAAAATAGGTTTTTTTTTTTTTACATTTTTGTCTAACTCCTAAAGACAGTTCACTACAAGACAATCTGTGAAAAAAAACAAGCTCCTTCAAGTTAGAAAGCCTGTCTGTTAATCCTATGTTAAAAAAGGTAACGGCGCTAAAAGGAATTGGCGTTATGATTAACAAGTTAACTTTGAAAAACCTGCTAAATATACCTTGATACCAAGTGGATGCTTCCTTAGCACTATCACTCCTTTGCAAGTTTCAGCCAATCACGTGGCTGAAACTTGCATTGAACTTATACATTTCAGCTGCATATGACACCTGCTTTTTTCTAAGAAGCAGGTGTTACATTTTTTTCAGTTAGTGCACAGATTTTTCTTTTCCACAGAACTGAGTGTTTTTATGCAGCCACAGTTCTGTAGAGCTGGATTGTTTCCCATCACTTCCCTTTGCTTATAGTTTTTTTTTTGTTTGTTCCTTAACTCAGATCCCTTGATTTAGAGATTTGTGCTTTAGTTTTTCAAGCAAAATCGTGTTTACAATGAAGACAGTTTTTTCTGAAATTAACTACATGAACATGTTGTCTTTTACTGGATCAATGCGATTTCACGCAACCTCTCCAGTCCACTCCAACTTTTTGCTTCCTCCCAACCTCAAAGTTTAGACGCAAATATTTGACGAAATGACATTTATAATGTATACATTACATCAAAATAAATCCTGTGTCATTGACGAGAAGACTTAGTATTTCATTTTCCCTATCTGCTCCATTAACAAGAATTTTACAGTAATTGGTGTCGAGCTGAAGACACGCAGGCCTTCGGTGAGTCGTTACGTCTCCTGTCTGTCGGCTCGAGCACAGCTGCGGTTTGCTCCGGATACAACGAGAGAGAGAGCACGCAAAAAAAAGAAATAAAATGAAATGATGGGGAGCTTAGTTGCCTTTTTTAACAGTGAAGGGTTTCATACACCCATGTGCTATGAGCTCATAGCTGTTATCTGATACTCATGGAGAGGTGAAATTAGCTTAGGCTGTTCATTAATGTACAGAAATAGAGTCTTTGGGATTTGCTGGAAGTATGTCATCAATCAGAATCAGTCTGGCCTCGAGTGTTTAGCGCTTATCAAATCAGTGGTCTTAAGGAATGATGCACACCAATCGTAAAAGGAAACGGCTATACTGGCTGAAGACTATTTTTCACGTCAATTTTCTGCGTGAAAATTCGGTGAATTAGCCGTCATCTGTTTTTTCTTCTTCCATCATATTTTTCAAACCTAGTAACGTGGTTTACACGTGATGTGATGCTTTATGATTTACCTGTGGCTTGGTAAAGCAGGATGTGGTTATTTACAGAAAGTTGGGGGTTGTTAAATATGCACTGAATTTCAAATTAAAAAGTGTTGGATCTCAGTCTTTTTAAGAGGTGAGGGTCTCACTTCACTCTGTACTTGTGCGTAAAGTCTGAGTCAAAAATAGATTTGTTGCAACATCATGCTCAGCAGATCTACTGTATATCTCACAAATGATCTGTAGACATTTTGGTTGGGCATGGTCCTGATAACAAGTGACATGAGCATGCCTCAAAGCCATCTGCCACTTTTAACTTCTGAGATGTAAAGTGAAAGTCGCACTGTCTTTATTTTTAAAACTAAAGGCGATGATTTTGCTCGGTCTTCTATAGTAGATATAGTGTGCATAGTTGAACATTTCCCTGACTTGTTGCCAACTGTGTAAAATAATATTAAACTTACATAATTACTTTCATTCATGTTAAGGCATGCAGCTGACTGAGCAACATCAACAGAAATGTCTCATGTCTACAGGTGGTCAAATATACTTGAACTGAGAATCTTTGCTGTAATGCTTTCGGCTCCCTATAGTCATCTAAAATCTGACCTCCAGTAGCCTGAAGACACAGCCAACACGCCTCAGTAGAAAATGATTTCCTTTCAAGAAACTTGTTACACCTTTCGTAGTTTCCCTAATGTAATTTTTAAGCTCTTCACTGATTCCGAACATGGTTAACTTGGTCCTCTTCCCTCAAATTCAACTTCCACATAAGTTTGTCAGTATGACATGATGGTGCTTAGCAGTATGATATGTAAGCTTGTCGCAATAATTCAATTAATCGTATAATAAATTAAAACTGGTAGTTTAGTTTGTTTACCTGTCTGACCTTAATTATTGATAGTTTACAGAGACTTTATAATCCATTATGTTTATGGTTTTGGTTGTGTTTTGATTTTATTTCCATTTTATTTTTTGTTTAGAGTTTATTTTATTTTTGATATTTAAAATGATTAAATTATGTTTTAATTGTTCTTAAAAATGCAATCTTATTGATGTTTGAGAGACCAATAAATAATGCAATTCTTGATTATTATGCCAATATCATTATATTATTTAAAATTAATCTCAAATCAAAAATATTATCGCCTATCACAAAAATTTCTGGGACAATTTATCATCCAGTAGATTTTTGTAATTGTGAGTCTTAATGATATGTTTGGGAAAAGGATCGACTTTTACTATTAAACCACTGGATCACCTATCAGGGTGACTTACTAGTAAAAGCTGCACTTTTCTTGAATTTCTGTACATTTTTACCACTGGGACAGACACCTATTGAGATTAATTTGTCTTAGCTGTGCCAGCAGTGGTCTTTATCTCTGGATGTAGAAGGTCAGTGGGGTCAAAGCTGTATGACGAGGTTCAAAAGAACCTCATAGTTGTCCCAAATATTCACATTGTGATTACGAAATGCTCCAAAATACGAGTGCTGATTGGATTTTTAAAGCACAAACAATCATAGACCCAGGTGATGATATGTTTTATGTACACATTTACCCAAATAATGAGGTTACAAAAGACCGTCAACTCCAGAAAAATGACAGCTATATATTGTGATACTTAAGTTTAAAGTGAAACCTAATGATTAAAGACTGTTTCTATGTAAGTTCCAGCATGTGATGAAAGGAAAAAGACGATTGTAGAAAGGTTTCACTTTATTGGGCTTGACTAACAACTAGAGGTGCGCCGATCGATCGGTCACCGATCATAATCGGCCGATTTTTGTGAAATCGGTGATTATCGGGATCGGCCGATCATTGGCTCTGTTACCGATACCGATCACCTGCATCTCATTTCCCAGCCTGTCTGTCCAGCTGTTCTCGTCTTTCCTTCACTGCGCAAACGCGCAGCAACAAATGCTAAGCGATGTGTAACTATAACGCACTGAGTCAATG
>CAEGAF010147427.1:0-10342 GCA_903067075.1 Micropoecilia bifurca
AACGTCTTGAAGTCCTGATACGATTGGACATTCAGACCAGCCGCTACAGAACATCATGAAGTCCTGATACGATTGGACATTCAGACCAGCCGCTACAGAACGTCTTGAAGTCCTGATACGATTGGACATTCAGACCAGCCGCTACAGAACATCATGAAGTCCTGATACGATTGGATATTCAGACCAGCCGCTACAGAACATCATGAAGTCCTGATACGATTGGACATTCAGACCAGCCGCTACAGAACGTCTTGAAGTCCTGATACGATTGGACATTCGGACCAGCCGCTACAGAAAGTCATGAAGTCCTGATAAGATTGGACATTCAGACCAGCCGCTACAGAACGTCATGAAATCCTGATACGATTGGACATTCAGACCAGCCGCTACAGAACGTCATGAAGTCCTGATACGATTGGACATTCGGACCAGCCGCTACAGAACGTCTTGAAGTCCTGATACGATTGGACATTGAGACCAGCCGCTACAGAACGTCATGAAGTCCTGATACGATTGCCAAATATCTGGTTTTACCCCAGACAGGAAGATTTAGCTTCACTAATCATCCATCGCAGTTTAAATCCTCTGATGGCGAGAAGCTGCTTCTGTTGCATGAAGACGTTTGCTTTTATTGAGGACATTGACTTTTGATTTTAACAGTGTTGGTGACAAAGTGTCAGGGAGGTAGATGGAAAAAATGTCAATTTCAGCCAAAAAAATCTGAATTTTTCTAGAAAATTTCTGCACCTTCTTGAAAATGCGATTTATCTAAATGGGACTTTACCTGGTCAAAGGGAAATTAAGTGAAATTCTCAGTTTGAAAAGTCAAAGAAATTTCAGTCAGAAATATTCTAGAAAAATATATCTTTTTAGCTTCAAAAGTCAAAAATTTTCAACTTTTCAAGTTTTCTTCTAGCAAATATGAGTTTTCAAACTCGGAAAAAATTCATATTTTTAGAAAACAATCTCTAGAAAAAAAGTGGAAATTTCTGATTTTGAAAAGGTGAAAAATTGCTAGAGAAAATTAAAACATTTTGAGATCAATCTCAGAAATTTTGTAGAAAAACCTAGAAAATGTTGGTTTGAAAGCTTGCAAATTTTCTGCGCTCCCACACCCCCCACCCAGTGCCCCCCAAAACAAAAAAAACTTTAAAAATTTCAAGAAGAAACATGAAAACTTCCAAAATATCTGGGGAGGTTTCTGATAAATCCCTTTCCTGAGTTTATTTTTTTGGGGGGCAATTTCTGCACCTCTATGGAAAACCATTTCTGCCATGGAAAAAAAAGCTAAACAGGAAGTCATAATTTCGACTTTCACAAGCATAATTCCGACTTTCAAAGTCATAATTCCGACTTTCAGAGTCATAATTATGAGATTTAAAGTCATAATTTCGACAAAATCGAGATTATGATTTGAAAGTCGAGATTATGATTGTGAAAGTCGAACGTATGTTTAGCTTTTTTTTATGGCAGGAATGGGCTTCCATACCTTTCTAAGAAATGCATTTTTCCCATCTACAACGTCCCGTTGTGTCTGACTGACTGAAGGAAAACTTGCTGGGTTTATCTGACGTGCCTGAGTTTCTCTCCTCACCTCCAGGTTGTTTTAATGAGACTGAAGTTGTTTTTCGGTTCCTCTTCTCCTGACTGATCCAGTTCCAGAACCTGCTGCTGGTTCTGGTTGCCCAACACCAATCATGGCCGACGGTCCGGCAGGAAACGTTTCTGTGACTTTTCAAAAACCTTTTTATTGCTGAAAGTGAACAGAAGCTTAATAAAAGTCCAGACCGGAATGAGTGAAACGAGTCGCGATTCTCATTTTACTTCGGTTTAAAATGCGCCAAAATCTAGCAAGATAGAAACAAATCTGCTGGCCTCCATTTTGTAACTACGCGGGACGTCATGGCGTCATCACGCAGGCGGGACCGGGACGGACGCATGTGCGGAAAGCACCAAAACAAGCAGGACGCTACAAAACAGAAACAGGAATTCAGGCGGCCCGTCTTTGTTGAAGACAAACATTTTGAGTAATTTTTGTTTTTACCAACTTTCCGTGAAGACCGACTTTGACATAAACTTCACTATGTGCCAAGTTCGCGAAATGAAGAGCGAGAACTTCGGGAACACCGAAAACACGCTAAGCTAAGCTAAGCTACATCGGAGCTAAAGGTACAGAACGTTCTGGAAGGAGAGACGTGATTGGTCAGAAGTTTAAATGTGTGTTCATTTTTAAATGTGCAACTGAGTGTTGAGGCCAGACTAAGATATTTTTTACGGAACTAAAGTTATAATATTACTGGAATAAAGATACAATATTACCAGAAGAAAATGACTGGAAAATCTTAGTCATATAGCTGTGATTCTCATATTTGTTAAATATAAAATTAAACTTTCAGCTGTGATTCTCATATTTGTTAAATATAAAATTAGACTTTCAGCTGTGATTCTCATATTTGTTAAATACCAGAGTAAAATTTCAACATCCCTCATTTTAGTTTTTATGTGGGAATTACAGAATTACTACTTCCTTCTACTAAAGTTGCGACTATTCAGATATTTATTGTTTAATATTTATCTTTATTTCATGAGTACTTTGATTAATTTCCCTCATAAAATGTTCTGATAATATTGGGACTATATTCTGGTTATGTTAGAACTTTATTTTACTCTCATTTCGTCTTGATTTTTCATTATGACTTTATTTTCATCTATTTTTGACTTTCGGTTGTACGACTTTGTTTTGATATTATGTAGGACAACAAATTAAGGTCACTAGATGGAAAAATTCACTTTCCATCAGAATATTTCAAGACAAAAAATGAACTCTGGGCTCTAAAGTTGAAAATTTGCTATTTAGAAACTTGAATTTTTGATTTCTCTTCAGATGGCCTCAGATATTAACGTTGTCTTGCAGGAATAAGGCACCAACAAGGTGTAGCTAATAAATGAACGGTGAAATAGTTTGGTTTTAAGAGCTTTCATGACTTAAACATGGACATTATGTGTTGAATTATTAATGGCGTGACATTTACCTTTTGTCTAATAATCAGAACTATCTAAATTTAAAGTTTCTCCTCAGGTTTTGTTTGTTTTTTAGGAGCCATTAACTACAGAAGAGGATTAGGGCCACCGAAAAAGAAATTCTGACTTTAAAGTCAGAAAATTAGAATTCTGACTTTGTGACTTTAAAGTTTAAATCTCAGAATTCTGAGATTAAAATCAGAATTCTGACTTTGTGACTTTAAAGTTTAAATCTCAGAATTCTGAGATTAAAATCAGAATTCTGATTTTCTGACTTTAAATTCAGAATTCTGACTTTAAGAATTCTGAGATTAAAGTCAGAATTCTGAGATTTTGACTTTAAAGTCAAAGTCAGAATTCTGATTTTCTGACTTTAAAGTCAGAATTCTGAGATTAAAGTCAGAATTCTTTTTTTTTTCGGTGGCTCTAATCCTCTTCCGTAATTAACAGATAATCTAACTATAGCATTTTTAACACTGACTTGTTTTTCCTGCTGTGGAATAAAGAAGGCGCCGTTTCCCTCTGCTACCACACGGTGGCAGTATTCAGGTGGGAAGCAGGACATTTAAATGTGGGTGTTGACACTGATTTCCCCTTCAATCACCTGCTGAAGCTCAAATGATGATGGAAAAGATCCCAGCTGACGTTTTCAAATATAGATTTTGCCTTTTTTAGCCTTAATCACTTCACTGTATTTCATTTAATCTCTAAAGTCACCTTTGGTGTCTGGTGTTGAAATGAGCCGATGATACATTTTGTAGAGTCAAAGTCTTAACTTGCATAATGATTTTTCTCTTCCCAAGTGTCATTTCCTCCACAGGATTCATGCATAATGTTGCTTTAAACAATATTCATGAATCCTCTTACATTTCTTTTGTTTATTTTTTCTTTTTATTCCGCATTGCGTTTCTTTCTGAGTGCCTGTCAGGCTCACTTCTGATCCAGAATCTCATATTTTAGTCTAAAATAGAAGGAATTCATGTTTTATTATTTTCTTGAGTTAAAAATATTTTTCAATGTCAAAAAATTCATACTTGAAAATATAAATTTGCAGAACAAAGAATTAGGGAAAGAAACACCTAAATTTTAAGGTTCACCATAGAAATGTACTTGAATAAAACAATTCTGTAATTATTTTCAGTGTATCTTCTGTTTTCTAATTAAAATATATATCTTATTTTATTTGGGTGGATTTAATCATTATTTCTATTTAGCTGTGATAAGTTTAACTGCGAAAAAATTTAATTCCATCCATTTTTTACAATTCAGTTTAATTATTTTTAAATAATTCATTTAGGATCAATAAAACATTGTTGCTATTTATTTTCAATGTAATTGATTCCTTTGGGATCAATAAAATATTTTTGAATTGAATTTAATCAACGTATTTAAATCTCTGTGTCAATAAAACTTCAGATTTAATCTGTATATATCAGTGGAAATTATCCTCATTTAAAATGTATTTCAATATCTACCATTAACGTAAATTTAAAACATTATTTATGTAGATTTTTGCTGCCCTCACTCCCCCCCCCAGGATCTGGCCACCTTTAGAAAACTTTCTGGATACGCCCCTGGAAACAGATTAAAAAAAAGGTTTTATTAACGCAGCTTTTTATCATTTTTTCTGGCAATGTGACGCAAGTACATTATATATATTAAGCTTTAAAGCCGTGAATAAAGTGCATCTTTCTGTAATATTTGTGTAAAACGAGGACAAGATGTTGAAAGTTGTTTTTATTGACAGTTTTTAACATGTTGGGATGTTTGAATAGTTATTGTTGACCACCAGCAATAACTACTCTTTAGTTCAGCTGTATATTTTATATATATAAATATGCACGTTTTCCTCAGACTCACGTATCCACAGAATGAAAATGTCCACAGTTAGTCTTAGTCTATTGATGCTGCAATGAATGGAGGAAAAACTACAGGTATAAACAGTTTTTTTTTTTCATGAAATCTTACAAAAATAATACATATACCAAAAAAAATCCTCAAGTATTTACAATGCGTTTCAGAGAGAGTCCGTTCACTTCTTCTTGGAAGACTTCGCTGCCTTCTTGGGCGTCTTGGCCTTGGACTTGACCGTCTTCTTCACTGGTTTCGCCTTGGCTTTGGCCGCTTTGGGTTTCTTCGCCGGCGCTTTCTTGGTTTTCGCAGGCGTCGCCTTCTTCGCGACCTTTTTCACCTTCTTGACGGCCGCCGCCTTCTTGGGTTTCTCGGGCGTCTTGGTCACCTTCTTGGGTTTGGCCGCCTTCTTGGGTTTGGGTTTGGCCACCTTTTTGGGCCTGGCGGGCGGCGGCGGCGGCGCCTTGGCGGGCGGCTTCTTGACGTCCTCCGGCTTGGTGAGCCGGAAGGACCCGGACGCGCCGATGCCTTTGGTGTGGCGCAGCGTCCCGGACGCCACCAGCCGCTTCAGGGCCATCTTGATCTGGACGTCGGCGTTGTCGCCCACCTTGTAGTTCTTCCTCACGTACTTCTGGATGGACTGACGCGACGCGCCGCTCCGACTCGCGTCGTGGACAATAGCCGCTTTAATCATGTCCGAGTACTTTGGATGCGACGCGGGTTTCTTTGGTTTCGACGCCCGTTTTGCTTTGGCTGGAGCGGCCGACGTCTCTGCCATGGTCACTTCTTCAATTCTCCTTTTAACAATAAAGTTAATGGGAAAAACTCTTGGAGGTTTAATTTCCCCGCAGCTTTTGAACGCCTCACTGGTAGGGAATTAAAAACCCGACGCGAAACGGCGTATCCAGCAAAAGCCGCTTCGGCGTTAAGCCTCCAAAAACGTCAACAAAAAGGAAAAAGTGCGCGTCGGTTGTCCGGGTTCACTTGAAGCGTCTTATTCCACAGGCTGAGCCTATGAAGCCCATCTGCGGACGTGATTGAAAACACCAACTGCCAGCAGCTGATCTAGCGGACTCGGTGGAACTGGCGCCGTCCCGTTTGTGTTTCTTCATCCTCCATCTGCGGTCAAATATCAAACCCCCGCGTCCCCCGCGGGCCGCCGGACGCGCCGGGCCGCTGCGGGACGCATCCGGCGTCCCGTCCGCCGCCTCGGCCGCCTCCGTTTCCGCCGGCGAACAACTTTTATTCCGGGAAAACCCGCTGGAAGTAACGCGCGCCGCCAACAATTTTGCCCAATTCCCGTCAAATTGACCCGAACAGACGGAACCTTGCGGGATGAGACGCAACGCAGATTGAAATCGAATCTTTAACTGATCGGATGCGCGAGGTTCCGACTGCGCAGGTCTCGGTTTATCCTTTTAATACTTCGATACGTTTCCCCAACTAACACAGCCAGGCCAGTGACTTTGAATGACGTGGTCGAGATTATTTGCTGTTAAACCCGCAATAAATCAAAAGTCTCGACCTGGAAGCCGCAGGTCACAGCCGGGGCTTCATCCGGGCTTCGTGCGGGGCGCAGTGCAACCTTTGTGTTTGCGTTATTTGTCGCTTTTGCGCCAGATTTGCTAATAACTATCACTATGGCAGCCGCCTCTGAAGCTCCATTGTCAGGAAAGTTGCCAGCGCCTCCAAACATCAGGGGAAGTTAAAGCTGCTGGTTCGGGGGTCACGTTTGTGTTTGACGGGGGTCGGAGCTGGGGGGGGGTTCAGGTGCGGGACCGGCTGCGTGCGGGGGGAGGCGCGGCGCGGCGCGGCTGGAGCCAAAGTCCCTCAGCGCAGGGATGATGGCGCTTTGTTGAGACGCTGCATCAGAACCAAATCATCTCATCTTCTTCTCCCTTCATTATCATCCCGAACGCATCGATTTGCATCGATAATAAAAGTTTGACCTCCTATTTACGCAGCTTTATTTCTTATTTTGAATATTTGCGCTGATGCCCGTCGCTGAAACGCCATTTTGATTCAGTCACAGACACAAGAGGAGCTGATTTCCTCCGACTTTTCTGCCGTAATTATTAAGTTATTTGTGCCGCTTTTTGGATGATGACCCGGTTTCCAGCTTCCTGCGCGTCACATCCACATCCAGACGGATTCAGGATTCAATTCACTTACCAAAAACATCACATTTAACTTCAATTAAGCTTCTACTTGATGCCACCTGCAGCCATTTGTTGTTTTGTTTGTGTGGCTGTTTACTGAAAGATGGATGGATGGATGAGTTATTGGTGGAAGGAAAAGGGAGGATAGAAACATTTAGAACATGGTGTCAGATCTGGTTTTTATTACTTATTTATTCATTCATTCATGTATTTGATGGTGAATGGAGGGGAGGGAGGTCAGACCTCGTCCGGGTTTGGACAGAACCTCCTCCCATGAAACTGGACCTGGTTCTGTTCGGATATGAGGCCCTGCAGGTTCCGATATTAACTGTAAAATGTGAACCTGCCATCTTTAGACGGTGCTGCTTTGATCAATCAATCAAATTTTCTTTGTATAGCACATTTCAGCAGCACGGCATTTCAAAGTGCTTTAAACAATTTAAAATAAACTTAAAAAATAAAATAAAACAGAGACAGATTTTGATTAAAGTAAAAATAAAAACCTATAAAACATTGATCAATTTATCCAAAAGCAACTCTAAACAGGATGGTTTTAATTTGAGTTTTAAAGGCACTCAGTGTTTCAGCTGTTTTACAGTTTTCTGGAAGTTAATTCCAAATTTGTGGTGCATAAAAACTGAAAGCTGCTTCTCCTTGTTTGGTTCTGGTCCTGGGGATGCAGAGCAGAACCAGAACCAGAAGATATTGCCTTTGTGCTGGAAATAAATAGATTGAAAGCTCCTTTAAATTACTTTATTGCATAATTTGTTGACTGTATAATAAGCGCTTCCTGCTTTAAAAATGAATAAAGCGCCTCTGGACTTTCTCCCGTCAACTTTGATTCGCTCCCGCTGAATTTCCAGCTGGCCAATCAGCGACCAGAAGGAGACGTTGTGAATAATTACGTCACGTTCTAATCTGCCTGTAGTTTTAGCAACGGCGGCAGCGACGGGAGGGAATGAAGCCGTTCAGTCCGCGTCGGACACAACTCCAAATACTGGATAACAACGGCAGCCATCTTGGTCTGCTCGTCTCTACAGCAGTAAAAGATGGCGGCGGCTTACAGCGCAGGCAACTTCCGGTAAGCTTCATAGCGTCAAACTGAACATGGGCAAACGTTAGCAATCAGTTAAAACGTAAAACATCAGGAGAGTCCAGGAAGCAAACAGTTTTAAAAATCCAGAGTCCAAAACCTCTGGATGACCAGGATGGTTTTTACCAGGCTGGGACCTTTTTTATTAACAGGAAAATATTAGCACATTTAGCTAAATATGTTAATATTTGCCACATTTAGATAACTTTTCTCAACATTTAGCTAAATAACATTCAGTTAAATTTCTCAACATTTAGAAAAAATGTTTTCTAAATGTGCTAGTGTTTAGCTCATTTAGCTGGGCTGTTTTCTGACTGACTCTCTGCAGAGTATTTCTGAGTCAATTAGTTTAGCATTTCTTCCAGATTTTCACAAAATATCAACCACGACATGGACAGGGGAACCAACAAGTTCATGCCATCTTTTTCGGACGACATCAAGGTGTTAGAGCCACGATGCCTCCAACATTGTCACAGCTAAATGCTAGCAGTCGATGAGGAAAGCAGAAGATACTCCAGCATAAATATAGACAAGATCACTGACGCCTGTTGTTCTTGAAGGCTGGGTAAGTCGGACATTCATGGTTTAGAGGGTCGCATGTGCCTAGCACTCTGTACTCGGTGGCTAACACGAGTAGCGTGGCTAACACGATTAACATGGCTAACACGATTACAGTTTAGTAAAAAGCCTTTTCAGGTGAAATAAAATCTTTAATGTATGTCAGATACGGTACATGTTGCATATTGATCTGTTCAGCTAACATAAGGCTGTAACAGACAGGATTCAAGGTGTAGAAGTTGTATCGGTGCTGCCATTATGCTGTACTTGGCTAAAATGTTTTCATAATTGATGTGTTTATTATAGACTATTTATTTCATTCACTAAACACAAAGAAAGCAAAGCAATAATACTGACACCAGCAGACAATCCTTTGTTCTCATTGATCCTACGACGGTTGAGCTGCAGGTCGTGAACAAGCTTTGATCCAAGCAAGACTTTTCGTTCAGATTTAGGAAATCTGTGAATTTTAGTTCCACAGATACGATCAGGATACCTGACATCACCTGTACAGATTCCGCACTGATGGTGGAGAAACATTGTTTTTAGAGTCCTGATACTAAAACCTTCTGTCGGTCTGCTAGTCCACAATGTACATTAGCTTGTATTTACTACAGTAGCTTGTGTTTGTGAGACGGTCAGGCATGTGGTAGCTGCACTGTGACGTAAAATGGGCATCAGCCAATGAAACGCGGCCGCTGTGGTCAGGTCCATTTCTTCAGGACACATTAGTATCTCAGGGAGGAAGTAGAGGAGATAAATTTTTTTACAGATTATGTGCCTCAAATTCCACCATCACGATTTGGTGACAGTACAGGAAGGGATGCTGTAAGAGTTACATCCTGCAGCTTTAATAATTTTGTTTATATTATAATTTGTTGATTGTTTGTATCTCTATAGTGATTTCCAGGTAAATTAAAGGTAAAAGAATTGGGATGTTGTTAAATATCTTCAGCAGATTTGAAGCAATGGCAACGCCTATAAATATAAATAATACTTTTTATTCATTTATTTATTCAGTTATGTTGTTTCCATTTGTGGCCCTTATTAAGGCGGTTTGTAATTTTTTATTAAAAACATTTTTTTTTTTTTTTGCCTATCTGTTGAAACTGAGTTATGGTAGTTTAGTATGAGACAGATAATCAATGAAAACGTCAGGCTTCTCTGTCTTCTTCCAGTGCTAACAAGAAAACCAATCAGAGCCAGGAGGAGGGTCTTAGTGTTGTCAATCATGCTCGTGTACTCGCTGCTCACAGCCTCCTCCTTGCTCTGCTGCAGCTGCTTCCAGATAGCAGAGATGCTATGAATGCTAAATCTAGTTACACTGGAAAAAGAAAACAGGCGTTAAAAATGTGATTAATTTGTAGCAAGTAATCAAATTAAGTTTATCCAAGCATTTTTTTCACAGATTATCAGCCTGAGTCGGTTTCTGCCTGGACAGAAACATTATTTTAAAAAAAAGTTACCTTTAGTTTCAAAGGGTGAGCAGTTTTGTATGAGTAGTAGACCTGAGCTTAAGGGCTGTATAATAATGATATCGATATCACAATATATATCAATATTTTCTTTCCTATAAACAAATCGATATTCATCCTCAAGTATCGTAACATCAACTGTCACCTTGTTCCCTCACTGCTTGCTTCACCAGGTCATCAGGCTT
>CAEGAF010147436.1:0-43697 GCA_903067075.1 Micropoecilia bifurca
GTTTGCTCAGTGTGAAGGAAAGAGGAGACCAGCTGCACAGGCAGGCTGAGAAATGAGATGCAGGTGATCGGTATCGGCAACAAGAGCCAATGATGCACTTTTTCACGGAAATCGGCCCGATTATGAACAGTGACCGATCGATCAGCACACTTATTCCTTGGAGGCTTACTGCGGAAACGATTATGGGTCTTACCTCCGGTATTGTGCGAAATTGTGTTCCCATGTGAAAATCTGTTCCCCCTATGTTGGGAGCGCGCATTGCAGCCAGAGAGGTGGATCAGGCAGATCTGACCATTTTCACAGTGCTTCTGATCAATTTCTTTGTAAAAACTGAATGTCAATGTTGTAACTTTAAGTTTAATCGTCAGCTACCAAAATAAAATAAATAAATAAATGAGGTCTTGTGTGGAGATCTTTTTACACTGTTTTGTTATTTTAAACGTGAAGAGAATCAATCTTTTTTCAACTTTTGTCTCTTAAGCCTGACAAATAGAAGTCAGTCAACAAACACAGGTTTCCAACACGTAGTGTGCATTTATAATTTTTCATTTCTGATACAAGAGGAGGGAATAATATAGACTTTTAATGTACACTTTTTGGTAAATCTCGTTCTAATGTAAAATATGACAGATTACTGGATTAAGGAAATGTCCAGTGTGCTATCACACACAATTTTTTGAGAATTTGGAAACAGTTGCTATTTATTTGCCAAAGTTATGGGGAGAGGAGAGGAGAGAATGGATATTCTAGCCGCCTGAAATAATGTGTTCCCCCTCTAAAAATTGGAAACAAATTAATTTACCTGCAAGTCTTTAACTGTGTTGATTCCTCTCTTCATCAACAGCAAATCCTGTGATTTTGACAACATTTGCTCTTTATTTGCCAAAGTTAAGAGGGGGGAACAAAATATTTTAGCTCTTTCAGCCGCCTGAAATAATCTGTTCCCCTACATAAAATGGAAACAAATTAATTTACCTGCAAGTCTTTTACTGTGTTAATTCCTCTCATCATCAACAACAAATTCAGCAAATTTGAAAACTTTTGCTCTTTATCACACTCTCCTTTCTTTCATGTGGAAAATGATCCAGATTCTGCCTTAATTTTTATTTTTTATCACAGCCGATAGTGACACAGTGTGGCATTATCTAAAATGACGCCAGTCAAACACAATATGTTAAACAACTACTGGGGTAAAGTTAGCTTTCCTGTTTACTCTGTAGACTACAGAATGGACCATTATGCGTCATCAACCCAGCGGTGAAAAAATGGCGGCCTCCATGGGTGAAAAATATAACAAAAGATGTACTTTTTTGAAGTAATTATGAGTTTTGGCGTATCAAAAACAGCATTTTTTTAAGCAACAGGAAAATTGCAACATATTTACGTCAACATGCTCAACTAGTCCTGGATCCTTTTAAGCTATTGCTGGGTTTCAGATGACGTAGCACCGACGTCGCCCAATGCATATGGAGGGCCAGACGTATATTCAGCCCATTTATTTCTGTTGATCCAGCATCAAAATGTCTAAAGTCTGTGTCCTGCATGTCTGTTCCAACCGTTCAAATAGAGAGAAAGATAAACGTTATTTCTGTGTTTCGTAGGCAGTTAGTCACAAGGGAGTTAATTTTAAGAAACTTACTGAAAAAAGAGGAGAAATGTGGATCACCAATCTACAGCTGTAGACCACATTTCTCCTCTTTTTCCGCATTTAACATTTTATGCTTATTCAGTGGGACTTTCATGCTAAAAATAAAAAATAAAAAAGCAAAATAAATGAAATACCTATTCAGCCATCCAGTCACCGTGAGCTGTTACTATTCCCCCACATGCTTCGTGTCTGGCCACGAACAGACACGAACACGGTGGTTTCTGCATAATGGAGCGAATCGTTGACCTACATTAGACCTGAATTTAGCGTAATACGATGACTCAACATTAACATTATAACTCCAGCGTAAATTTGGGTTTACAGAAGCTAAATAATTTACCAGGAGCTCCAAGCTCATAAAATAACACGGGTTAGTTCGTTGTTAGCGATAGCATCGTTATCATAGACTAATAGCACAATTCATACTCACCTGGTAGAAATAAGGCGACAGTCATCTAATGCCAATCAACTTGAAACTAAATGATTGTATTCTCCAGTCTTTTGAAAGCTTTCTTCAGGCTCATCGCATAAGGTCTGCAGCTTGTTGATCGCCTCTATGAGGGTAAATCCTCAAGATTATTAGAGAAGTCTGTTTTTACTGAGATAATACTGATCATATCCTAAATATACACATATTTTATCTAGATATCTTGGCTATTCCAGCCTATTTAGGGCACTAGCATAGTTGTGATCAACTTTGCTTTGTTTTGAACAGGAGAAATCTCCTTGTGAATCTGAATTTACTCTTGAATTTCGCGCGTCATCCGGGTCACCTGACTGAAAATTGTGTTCTCTCTTTCTTTTCCTAGCAATTAGAGCTCATTGTAGCAAAACATGGAGACAGTTTCATGCAGGGGCGGAGCTATAGGGGAGTCTGGGTGGGGGGGGCGGATGGAGGCCCGGGTCTGGAGGCGCCAGGGAGGGAGGAATGGTTTCAAGTCGCTTAAATGTCTGATTATGGACGGAGAAAGTGCGCCCTCGCCTGTTGAGAAAGGTGTATTTAATATCAAAGTTACCTTCGCCAATGGAGTATTCCCCCCCTCCCACCCCCCTAGTTAACCCTGGTGTAAAAGAAACATTGGTTTCCTGTTAATGCTGTATAGAGCGCGGCAGTCACTCATCGAGTCCTGGCCGTGGTTGACGGCTCTAACATTTTTAGCTCGGTAGAGAAAACACCGTTTCCTACCGAGCAGTTTCCTGTGCGAGTCAGCGCGTCACCGAGTCCGCGGGTATTATTGAAAAACTTACGTTGCAACGAGCGTGACCTTCGGCATCTCCTTCGAGTCTGCATTGAGTCCGTGGAGTACGTCCGAGTATGTTGGGGGGAAACATGAAACTGTTATTGCGCAGGTTACACAACAAGTTGTTGCTAGGTAACCAAAGCCAGCGAGTAAGGACCGAAGAACTGTAGAACCGTAAACGCTACCAACCTCTGAGCTGTCCGCGAGAGGTCGCTAAAGCCATCGATATATCACAGTCTTAAAGCCTTTCCTCTGCCTACGCCCCCCAGAATTCTGTCACATATATTTTCTGTTCATATTGATCACATGTCTATCGCGTTATTGTTTGTCATAGACAAACAATAATGTCTGGCACAGCTACCTAGCAAGTCCTTCAAACATTCACTTGCGTGCAATTTATCTACATAACGTGTTTCGCTTGGCGATTAAGTTTCTAAATTAAATTGGGTTTTCAATATTATTTATTGTTCTCTATGTTTCTTTTGGTATCATGCAAATATGCACAACTTTGTGATCTATCTATCTTGAGATAGATGTATGTGATCTATCTAAAAGAAAGAAATGCAGAAAAACATCAACTTCACATAATTTGGAACAACACATTGAAATGAGGAAAATGTAATTCAGGAAACTCTAATCCAGCAGATACACCAGATCCCATGGCTTCCATGACTTCTAAAGGGTCTCACATTATGGGACAAAAGAACATCTTAAAGCTGGATGAAGTAAACCTTGGTGAGACTAGAAACATATTTGCATTAAGATACAGCAGAATAGCATTTAAACAATCCTAACACAACTGAGAGACAAGAGTTTGGAGCTGATAGATTAAAGATTGTCATAGGCACTCAAACTTGCATGTTTATTTAGAGTACTTGTTCTGATCAATAAATTAACATTTCTGACCATTTTATTTTTCACAATAGAATGGATTTTTCTGACTGTGGAGAGTTAACTTCCATGTCTAGTGCAAGAAGCAATCAGAGCCAACAATATAAGAAACACATCAGGCATTTATGTTTCATCCTATCCTAATACAAACATTTCACATTTTCTTTACTCTGGTCAGTGAGGTCCTCTTTTAGATTGGCTTAAAAGAGGGTTGCATAAATTGAAGGTTTGTCTTGCCCCAGTGAGAAAACAAGGCTGAAATATCCCAGAAGACTAGTAAAACCTGCAGATGTACTTTAGACCATGCTTAATCTGCATCAGAGATAAACTGGTAAGAAACAAAAGTGAGAGGAAAAAACTGAGAGCTGAAGAGAGTTCAGATCACAGTTAGGAATTGGTGTGGCAAATCTAAAGTAATTCTTCTCATATTCTACATTTCAGAAAATTAACAACACATATCAGTAATGGAAGTAGATAAACAGAAGGACATAACTTGTTGCACCATTGTGGAACCTGAACTCTGTATCCCTCGCCATGTTGGCCTGGTATGGAGAGCCTGTACCTGGGTGTGTGAGCCAGCGTGAAGCGCCGTCTCTGGAGGTTGATACTGCGGTTCATGAGCAGCTTTCTGAAGAGCAGCGGGGAGTTTCGAGGGGATCCGCGCGGGGATTCTTTGGGTGACACCTTTGGGGATCCTGCAGCTGAGCAGGTTTTGGACCTCGGAAGTAGCTGGATAATGGGTAGCTGGCCTGCCGCCTGTTTCCATGGTGTCTCATTGACCTCAGCCAGCTCTTCTTCAGAGCTCTCGGAGCAAAAGTCATTCATGGTGGACGATGGACAGTCAGCTGTCAGGTAGTTTTTACCCTTTGCCTCCTGTGTACAGATAACCTAGCAATATGTCTCGTTCTTCTGCCTTAAAGCACTTTTTGTGACGTTTTATGTTGCAGCAGGGCTTCGGTTCCCATGGCTGTGTCTCTTCATTTTAAAGTCCAGGGTATACTTCACACTTCATGGCTAACACTACCCAAGCTCGCTCTCAATAAATCTAAACATACTAAAAAGCTGACCCCTCATCCCCCCAAAAAATAAATAAATAAAAAATGAAAAAAAAAAACAACAGAGGAACTTCCAGATGATCTAGTTCAATCTAAGTTTGGCTCGGTCTTCCTCGCCGCCTCCTGATGACCAGGATCTTAGCTGTACTGGGCAATGGACTCCAGTGTTGGTGTTGATGTAGTCTCTCTGCCTCCCGCCTCCAGGCTATGTTTACATTACTGATGGGCCTTCCCTCTCTCCAACTAAATATGGATGTCTGATTTACCATGAGGGGAGCCATGAGCGGACAGCTCCTTCTGCTTCTCTTCTCCTCAGTCCGACCCTCTAACATCCCTGTTTCCGTCATTTGTAAGTTTAAGGAACAGATTTTTCATCACCTTCAAACTGTGACCCATTACTACTTCCTGTGTGAGTGTATACATGAATCTGCTGCCTCCAGCTTACCTTTCTCACTTTCAGTCAGATCCCAACTTCCACCTTTCTCACTCTCGTCCCATCTTTGCAAGCTCAGGGTTTTCCTCCATTCCCCTGGGTGCTGTTTGTTGTGAAGCTGGCCATTTCCTCATGCTTTTCACATGCTCTGAGTTCACCGGGAGGAGTCACATGAACAGCCTCTGACTATAAAAAGCAGAGGTAGATAAAAGCTACGGAGAGCATGGGTGCTGTCACGATGGCGCTCTCTATCTGTGACCGGAGGCAGCTTCGTTTTAATCCAAACCCGATGTCTTTGTTTCTGGGAGGGGGTGAGAAAAGCTCCTCCTGTGATTAAGGACACACAGCCAAACACCAGCGCTGTCTAGGGAACCGCTGATGACCTAGGGAGCTGGAACATCTGACACAGCTCTGAACCTATGACCAACAGCTGGTAGTAGGACCAGAAGAAAAATACTGTTTAGGTGAAAAGCTTTACTTTAGCATACAATTTTAATTCTGATTGTAACTTGGATTAATTCAGCAAGAAATTGTCAAACAAAAAGCAAATTTAACCACGTTGAAATGCCTTGCTGCTGAAATGTGCTATACAAATAAATTTGATTGATTGTAAGCTGTATGGGTCTGTGGAACCCGTTTTCACTTTTCATTATAACACATAAAGGTGCGTGTGTGTGTGTGTGTGTGTGTGTGTGTGTGTGTGTGTGTGTGTGTGTGTGTGTGTGTGTGTGTGTGTGTGTGCGCGAATACGAACGTGTGTGAATGGGGCAAGGGAGGGAGAGTTCCTCTCTGTTTGTGTGGGTGCTACATATAGAGGACCATTATAATAATTTTAACCAACAAAGGGTTTCCATTCATGGAATCTGAGGTCATTTTTCTGATCTTTATTTCTTTCAGTTGTACTGAGCTCAGATAGTTCAGTTTGAGGTATGGAGTGACTAAAGCTTTGGTAAAGGTTAGGGTTTGAAAAATATTTGGGTGCAGCATAAATACTAAAACCAATAGAAGTCTGTACAAAGTCCTTGGACTGACACACGTACAAGGATGTTTTATATGTGTGAATTTTGTCTTACTGTAGCTGAAACATTGTTGCAATGTGCAGGTGCCAAATACTTCAACACTGACAAATGCCGATTCCTACGCTAACACGATGATTATTTGCGTTTATCTTGTGTTCTTTGTGATGGAAATTTCTAATAAAACTAGAAAAAAGATAAAAACAGATTGCTATCATAAAGCCTTCCAGGTATGTATAAAGATAAATATAAATATTTACTTAGCTTGAATAGAAATTATGTCCTTTTTAAGATTGCATGTTTTTGTGAAGCAAACACAAATGAGTGGTACCTTTTTTTTCTTAAATGTTTTTTTTTTAATTAAAAGGCAAAAATCAGCCATATTTGCTGTCTATATTGATGTATTATAAGTGAACATGTTTTTTGTATTTAAATGCAACAAATTTTTTGTGTGTTTAATTTGAACAGTAAAATGCTGCAGTGGCTGTGTAACTAAAATATGAACATATCAAATCTACTGAACTGTTGTCTTCTCGTAAAATTTATCCTGAAGACTCTCCCTAAAGAAAATGTGTTTTGTAAATATGTTTTTTTAAAGTGCTCTATCCTGGGAGCTTGGAAAACACAGTGATGGGCCTGGTTGCCTTGCAACAGATTGACAGATTTGATCTACAAAATAATACAAATACGATATTCTTCGTATTGCTCAGTTGACAAGTCAAACTCATTCTAACTATTGAAAAACAACAAAGACAGAGAGAGAGAAAAAAATGGGGGAACTAGTAAAATGGCTGGTGATGATTGTGCAGTCAATTTTTCCAGCATGTCTGTTGCTGGATGTTTTGTAATGACTAAGTGTCAATTTTTACCCATCTGTTTCAACATCTTATGGCTGTTTCAACTGTTTCTAATAAACCATGTCATTTATTTCTACCATCTACATTTATTTCTGCCTGAGTCTTCACAATAAGTTGTTAAAGCTTTCTGCAAATAGGGGGGAAAAATTGAGAACTGCAGTTATTTAAATGTATTATTATAAATATTTCTTTTAATATCTTTGAGGCTGTTTTTGGAAAAAGTTCAGCAACAATTTTATGGCTGAAGTTCAGCTTGGCCGAACTGATGGCCAATGGAGACATTTTGGTTGTTGATTTATCACCGGAACTGAAATTCGCACTTGGGAGACAGCTTCTCCTCAGATCAACGGACCGGCACAGCAGGGTGCACAGAGCAATGGTCAAAAGGAGACGTGGCCGAAAACATCACCACCAACCATCAAGCGCATCACTAACTACAACATCACGGGTGCACAATGTCCAGTGGACCCCTCACTGCCAGATGCAGTCAACAGGTTCTACGCCCGCTTCAAGGATAATAACCTCAACATCAGAGTAATTCCACCACCTGGTGACACGCCTCTTTGTGCGACAACCGCATATGTGAAGAAGTCCCTCCAGGAAATCAACCCCCGACAACATCCCAGGATGAGTACTGAGGGACTGCACATCAGCTGTCTGAGGTGTAGACGGACATCTTCAACACCTCACTGTCATCTGTGCCCACCTGACCGCCACTATCGTCCTTGTCCCCAAGTGCTCCACAGTGACGGGCCTGAATGAGTACCGGCCTATAGCCTTAACATCAGTAGTCATGAAGTGCTTCCAGAGGCTAGTCATGAACCACATCAAGGACTCCAGCGACGTCACTGTGGACCCCCATCAGTATGCCTATAGGAAGAACCGCTACACTGCTGACCCCATTTCATCGGTGATCCACACAGCCCTCACTCATCTCTTCCTCACCCAAATCCAGGAAGAGCAGGAACTCTTCCAGGAACTCCTGCTCTTCCTGGATTTCTCCCCAGCCTTCACACCATCAACCCACAGACCCTGGTGCAGAAGCTCTCCTCTCGGACTGAGTTCTAAACTGGGAAACTGGATTCTGGACTTCCTGGCCTCCATACTTCAGACTGTGAGGACCCATATAACACCGTCTCCTCCTCCATCACCCTCAGCACTGGCTCGCTGCAGGGCTGCATGCTGAGCCCCTCCTCTTCACTCTGCTGATGTATGACCACTCAGCAAGATACCCCAGCTGTCATAGTGAAGTTTGCCAACGACACTGCAATAGTGGGATGCATCACAAACAGTGAAGAGTCCATATACAGAGAGGAGGTGGAACACCTGGTGCAGAGAAAATAATCTCTGCATCAATGTGAAGAAGACCAAGGAGATGGTGGTGGATTTCAGAAGGGACAAGGATCCTCTTCAGTCCCTTCCTGACCAGTCCCTGGTCAGTCCCTGGTCAGGAAGGCCCACCAGCCTCTCTACTTCCTCAGGAAGCTGCGGAAAGCTGGACTTGGGAACTCCGTCCTGAGGAGCTTTCTGCAGAGGATGGTCAAGGCTGCACAGAGGACTGTGGGGACCTGAGTACAAATTTCTTACCACAAACTCCCAAGATGGTATGACAATAAAAAAATCTTTGAATCCTTAAATTTAAGTTAATTAGCAAATATGTATATATAAAATTATAGACCTGAGCTAAATGGCAGGAAACTGTGGTGAGGAAAGATGAAATGGTGAACATATAAACAATTTATGGATAAACGAATGGATAACAAGAAAGATCAGAAGAAGATAAGACACAAGGTACCACTTTCTTATGAGTAGTCAGTGTCTTACATGCAGCGGATATCTCCACTGGAAAAAAACAACAAAAAAACTCTGATTTACTATAAAATACCAGCAGCTTTTTTTACAGTGTATCTCACCTTCACTTTAGTGAGATAGAGATTAGCTTTCCAACTGTACAGTATGTGTAGTATCTAAACATTTTGATATAAAACAGAGCTGATATTTTGAAAGGCCTCTTTAAAGAGCAGCTGAACTGGCCAAACAGAATGCAATGCAGATCTCTTCATAGCAGCAATAAGCTCCAAACTCAATGTTTTCTTTTTCTCTGAAACTATATTCAACTATAGACATTTTTATTTAATGAGCATCGTAAACATCTGATGAATAAGCACAAACAAAAACTAAACCATAATTGAATCAAATAAAAACAAACAACTTTTTGATGTTTAGGTTTTTTTTTTGTTATATAAATTTGTTTCCCAACCCCCAACTTTAACTGATCTAAAGATATCCTGGACTCAAACCGATTCAGACCCTGAGGCACATCATCATTCCTGTCATGTGGATAACGTAGGCAGAGGTGAGGCCATTGCAGTTCGACTGAAGTTTGGGGGCAGAGAACAGAGAGTACCTTCGTATGAAAAGCCTCTGGGTTGGAGATAAGGTCACTCAAGTTCAAGACGCAGCTTCAGCATGTTGCATTAAGAGCTTTGGGTTCCCCTGGTAGGCAGTCACTATCAGAATCAATAACAATATATTTGCAACATAGATTATAATTTTTTTCAAATTAATTATTATGATTAACTTCTAATTGTTTATTTTTGGTTTTTTAGAACATTTCTCTTGGCCCTTACATGTCTGTGTGGATCATCGATGTTCTGTCCAATCAGATTTCAGTCTAAGGGTTGCCAGGGGCAGCCTAATCTGCCCAGGGCCTTCAGAACTGGTACAGAAGGCCTCCGAAAATATTTTGCATTGTTGTTGTAATTTCTTCTTAAATATAGTGCAGAGTTAGATAAAATATACATTGACTGGTAAAAGTTTTATAAAACTGGAGGTTGGAAACCGACCATAGAGTTTAAATGAATGTTTTTTATATTTAACAATCCTAAACTCAAAGGATGTATTATTGTTGCGTCAACTTGCTGGATTTTCTATCTCCCTCCAACACAATCTCTTCAGCTGAATCCATAATATCTTGTCTATAGAATAGTAAAGGGTCTATATTTCTGGGATTTCTTTGGATATGTGTGGCAGATTGTGGATGAAACAGCTTTCACAGCTTCTTCCTCAGGAACACTTTCTCTGGAGCCCAATCAAACGTCCTCAAGTAGCTTCTACACAAGAGAGCACAAGGCTGCCCTCTGCTAGCCAGGGCAACAGTGAAAGAATTTTTAGTTCACAAACAACTCTATAGTTAGATCTAAAGCAGAGCTACTACATGCCTACCGGTGGCTGCATGGACCTCAGTCTGCAGGATTTCTTGTCTGATTGCCTCCAAGTACTTCTAAATAAGACTGTAACAGATGGAGATGTCTCTGTTGTAGTAAAGACTAACTTTGTGAAGACACAGTGACCTGAGATCACCAGGAGAATTGGATCTCTTTATCTTTAAGTTCTGGTGAGGATTTCTGGCTTGGGAAATTTCTCACAGAGAATTCCAAGGAACTCCATGTTTCCTCTGTAATTTTTTTTAGCTTCAGTCTGATTCCCATTAAATAGCAAACCTTGATGAAAGCGTCCAGTGATAAAACATTGCCTTCGTCACAGAACCGAGTCTTATCTGATCACCTACTATCAAACAGACCAGGTTTCATTCCTGCAGCACATAAACACAAGATAATGGTGGGCACGTGCCTGCACACACATACGCACACGCACACGTGCACACACGCACACACACGCGCACGCGCACACACACGCACACGTGCACACACACGCACACACACGCACACACACGCACACACACGCACACGCGCACACACGCACACACACGCACACACACGCACACACACACACACACACACACACACACACACACACACACGCGCACACACACACACACACGCACACACGCACACAGCTTAAAGACGAGGGGAACAAAACCACAGGAACGTTTGAAGCAGCAGTTTCACTCGTGTTTTGGCAATAATCAGAATTTACTTTGGCTATTTTTTTCCGCTGAGGATTGTTTTGAAGAGTGATTTATGCCTCAAGCATAACTTTGTTCAGGCTAATTATTTTCTTCCATATCTTAAGAACACTTGTCATTGTGCTCAGCCCAATACCTTATTATTTAAAATGTTTGATTATTCAGAAAGACAACAACACTGTCTGAAAGAGCAATTTACATAAAAAGTTGCAGTGTTCACAACCTTGGATGTTTTTCACAAAATGTTACACAATATCCAAAACTCCAGTATATATTTTACTGGGATTTTCTGTGACAGACCAAGACAAAGCAGGGTAACATCGTCATACTCCAGAAAGGTGAACGTCTGCAGCCTCTAAGAGCTTTTCTTCACAGACTCCCCTATATTTAGCTCCATCTGGTCATCATCTCTGACTAGCTTTGTTGTCCAGGTTACTAAGGGGTATCAGATTTTTTTTAAATCTGAAGGAGACTCTTTTCAGATGCTTATTCTGTTTTTTCTTGTGCATTCTGCTCTATTGTCTCAACCACTGTAGTGAGCCTGGTTCTGGCTCTGGTTCTCCTGGAGGTTTCTTCCTGTCAAACGGGACTTTTTCCTCTCTACTGTCGCTACATGCATGCTCAGTATGACGGATTGCTGTAGAGTCACCGACACATGTTTGTCCAGAATGAATAAATGCTGCAAGTCAATGACAAGCTGCTGGGTCTCTAGAGAGAAATATTTCAAACTTACTTTGAATAATGAACTGAGCTTAATGAACACATTCATTTTGTGTGATTGAACTGAAATTATTTTTTAAAATGTCATGTGATTTAACCTATATAACTAAATTGAATTTAATTGAACTGAAAAAAAAAACTAAATTATTCCACTTGATCGCACCACCACTTATTGGATTATTGCATAAAATCCCAATAAAATACATTGAAAGTTTTGATTCCAAAGGAAGAAATTGTGAATAGAAAGACATTCCATTATGAGTAAAGGTTGGATTGAGAAAAACTTCAGTGATGTCCCTTAAACAAGATTAGATTGTCTTGCAGTTGAAAGTGTAAAATAAGCCTGTGAATTTACACATACATCCAAAGAACAGAAAGAAATGAGTGGAATGTTGTTAGAGACATGAGAATCACCAACTCACCAGCTGGTTAGGGTCCCCAGGCTCCTGGAATGTCTGATGCTGCGTGTTGGAGGGGCTGCTGGCTCCGGCGGGGCCCCATCCTGTTGCCTCTCCTGTGCAGAGGGTCTGCAGGAAAGCCGTGGCAGCTGCACATTGCCTGAGAAGACCCTCTTCACGGCATATCTGACGTCAGGGTCCTGGAGGAGCTCAACGCATGAGGCCGGCTCTGAGGAGTCCCAGTGTCTCTGAACGGGACAGGACAAGCATGTGAAAGGGGCGAAGGGGGAATTCCACAGGGTCACTGTGGTCACAACTATAAGTGCTAGCTTTGATCTAAAGAATTAAGGCTGATCACTAAGTGCCAAACTGAAACCAGATGCTCTATGAAAACAGATTTACAAACTACTTAAGAAAAAATATAGTTTCCTTCTTGAAAACTCTTCAGACAATAAAACTCACCATTCAGCTATTCACTTTGATTCTGTTGTTTCTGATTTTTATGACTAAAGACAATAAATTACATTTTTAAGTTTAGAAAACAAAACAAAAAAAAAAATCAACTTTCTACGATAAACTGAGAATGCAAAAAAAGCAGCTGCAAGATTATCCTGATTTCATAAAGAATTAGGAAGTGTTTCATCTTTCAATATAAATATTTAGAAAACCCAGGAAAAGACTGTATTTTACATATTACAATAGTTTCAAAAGGTAAGCATTAAACAGAACCGGTTTTGTGGCGAACCGGTCCGGCGCTATTTTTGGAAGTCTTATCTGATTTCAGGTCCTGAGACCCCCACGCTCCTGCCTCAGACACAATAGGAGCTTCTTACACAGATCCAGAGCTCAGGATTCAGCTTTCAGGGCAACTTTGTTTTAGAGCGTCAGAGCCGGGGGGCCGCAGATAAAACCTGTGTTTCTGGTCGTGTCCCATGACCCTATCACTTCATCTGCCTGAATGTTTCACCTTTCCATAAACTGTCACCTTTCTTCACCATCACTGAATAAGATGAGAATGACAGGAAGCTAATCAGAAAGAGATTGTGACTTTCAATTATTATTTATTTAAATTGAGACAGTTTGATTCCTCATTACTGTTGCCTGTTTCGACGACAAAAAACTTTTTAGTCAAAGCAGAAAGCTGAGCAGGTGGCATATAACTATTAAAATACAGTTTAAGCGCATAAATAAAATCCTGTTGTAGTTAAGATGGTTAGATTAAGTTTCTTTTTAGCTAAAAAAATGAGAAAATATCCTAGTATGTGTCCTTACATGCAAATAGATTTAAAAGTTGTTATCTATAAAGCTTTAAATGTTTTCCTACCTCTGTAACGTAGAAAAGTCTGGAGTTATTTCTCCTCATACTTTCAGCCACTCTGTCATGGGAACAGTTGAGCTTGGAAGGAAATACCAAAGAGGAGGATGCAGGAACCCCATTTAAGATCAGATAGGAGCTTGTCTGTGGCACCAATCCGTCTTCTGAGTGTCACTCAACACGTCACACTTTCTCCGCCTCCTCAGCTGTCAGCTTGTGCTGCTGATAAACACCTAACACTCATGGTACCATTTTTGGCTTGATGCTTCACGGCAGCAGCTCTCACACCATCAGGCCCGTAACATGCAGACATTCTTCCTTAAACAAAAAAAGTGGATTATGTTGTGTAAAAAAAGAAAGCATAGAAAAACCTCATGACCTGCATGACAAGATATCATTCATATGTGTCTATCTGGTGGCAAGATCTCTTGGTATCAAGCACTGGTCCTACAGGTTAGGCTCCTCACAGACAGGTTTCATAAGGCAAGGTGATATTTAAAATGATGCTTTATTTTTTCTTTCACTAGTCTTAGTTTTGAGTTTCTGCTCACGTGTTTATGTGTTGAACTTTAATGACCCCCCTGCTCCTGATGCGTACCCACATGAAGCACAGTTTGAAACAGAGAATGTCAGCTCAAACTTAGACTCTAACTGACTGTCTTTGGATTCTCTGCTACTTAATATATTAAAATCTGTAATTTTTTATTTAACATTTTATAAAACTTTATAATGAGGATTATTCATATAACACATTTCAGCAACAAGGCAGTCCAAAGTGCTTTAGATAATGAAAACATAAAGACATTATAGTCAACAATTGTGAAACCAGTAAAAAAACCAAAACTGTCAACTGCCATTATTAAAATCATTAAAACATATCAAATATGTTGAATGTTCCAGTTATCACAAGTCAAAAGCAGCTCTGATCAGGTGGCCTTCATTTAATAGCCTAGTAAAGCAGCAGATTATGGTGGTTTAGAAGGAAATTGACTAAATCACTATTTTAATAGAGTATCACTACTCTTCTTCTTGACCTTTAACCTTGAATGTAACTTGGTGTATGTTTCACTCTAGGTAGGCTGGCGAAAGTTGACTTGTACGATATGGCGCCTCTTACTGGCCATGGAGAAGAAGGTGGGATACCAAATAATCATCCGTTTTGTTTAAGTTAAAAAGCATCAACAACAGATCAGATTTCAGATATTCTTGGAAAGAAGGTTTTATTTATTAGTGCAAGTTTTAAAAATGAAGTGAACAGAATCTTCCATTTTTTTTTAGAGACAAAATTAGAAAGTTACAAAGAAAACCAATATTTCTGAGTGTTCAGTTTAGAGGCTGCAGCGTTGAGCTGCTTCTTCATTCATTGTTACAGTAACTTTTGTAGTGTAGTTTCTGGCTCCCTCCACAGGCAGGAGGTTTTGTTCCCTGAAAGTAACCGAGAAACAAAACCAAAACATGTTAATTCACTGTAAGAAAAGAGAAGATGAAGAGTCAGATCAGACATATTGACCTTACCTTATACATGGAGCAGACTAGTGTGAACAGAGAGGACATGGCCTTGTCCTGCAGATCATCTGTATGCACCTATTAAAAAAATAAATATAATTTTAAATTAACTTAAGAGTCTGGCTTTAAAATAGATGAATGCACCAGGTCAATTAGAACTAAAGTAGAAGCTTTCCACAAGGCTGAGGCGCAGGAAATACGGCCACCATCTTGTAGTGGTTGCCCATCCTACTTGGCTAAACCAAAACAGCAGAAGAAGCCGCCGGACTTTGCAGGATGAAAACGAAAACTTGTATGTTTGAATGGCCTAGTCAAAGTCCAGACCTAAATCCAATAGAAACACTGTGGAAAGACTTGAAAATTGCTTTCCAGAGATTATTTCCATCCAATCGGACTGAACTTAAACTATTTTGCAACAAATAGCGGCTCTTCCTTTCAGCTGCCTTGAGGAAGAGACACCATCTGTCTGGTAAAGTTTTATGAGTTGCATCAAACTGCTGGCTTCAGTACTGATGAACTTTCTTTGGTTATACATAAAGTCCTGGACTTTTGAAAGGCATACCCCATTGATGGTGATCCAGGGCACATACTGGTGGGGAGGGTTCAACGCCTTGGTCTGCAAGGCATTCTGGTGCATCAACTGCATTCCCATGTCTCCATTAACACAGCTCATTACTTTGTCCATGCTCAAATCAGGGGTGTAGACTTTCAGACACTACAAACAAGACATGAAATTTATCGACGAGAACAAAAACAGCCGAGGTAGAGAAACATTCACTCAGAAAAACCTTCTTACACTTTCAGCTGAGTTGATGACATCAGCAGAGGACTCCATGCAGAAGATGATTGGGAAAGCCATCTCAGTCATGTTCATTATACAGGTCTAGGGAAAGGAGAGGAACTAATTCATTGGTGAAGCACAACTCTGCTGAGTAATAGAATCAGCATTAGTAACAATCTTCACCTTTAAGCCTCAATTGTATTCCTAAAATATTTCTCCAATAATGGTTTTAGAAACAACCTGAAACGGTGAACATAACACTTTCCTGTGATTCCCCAAATGTTTATTTACTGATTAATCTCTGAGCTGTTTGGGGTTTTTCCCCAACAACATTGGGACAAAACTGACTGATGAATAATCAACGTACCAGATGTTCCAAAGTACATGAAGATCAAAATGATTCATCCTGATGAATAATTTTAAATAAAATATATATTTTTTATAGGGCGCTTATTTAGTCAACTATAGCTTTATTTATGTAGTTGAGTATTTATTAGTCATTTATTAATGACATTAAAAACATAAATACATTTCTGTATTTTATTTTGAATGAAACAGCTCTTCATATGGTCAGACCTTTGCTGTATTTGAACTGGTATATTGACAATTTATTTTTGGTGAAGAGCTCTGAATGTTTCCAGGATATAAGGACTCCTTGACATTAACCTCATCGTTTGCTTCCTGCACAGGTTTTCTATGAAATGCAAGTCACTACAAAACTTTACTATATAGAAACATGCTGGTGAAATTAAAAGATAACTTTAAACCTGCCAGGGTTATGAATGTATAATATCATATAACAAGAATGCCCAGCCTGATTGGAGCCTCATTTAGAGGAAATATATTTTTAATTCAATATTCAACCTTTTAGTTGATCTGGGAGTAAAATGAGCTGAGTTAATTGGTAGTGCTATCATGTAAGTGAGGGAAAGTTTACATGATTTCTTTCAGCCAGCTAACAGCAACATACAGCAACATGTGCAGGAGGGGCAGCGCTGTGTTACTCTGAGCTCCACACAGCCAGTGGAAACGGACTTTGTTTGACTTCTCATTGAAAATATCCTGACAGTGCAGGAGCGAATCTGATGCCCGTTACCCCATTCAGAGCCTCAGCCTTTACATATTAAATAATCAAATGAATAAAACACACAGTATTCACACCATCCTAAAGTCTGTCTGTCTAGAGCAGATTCCATGGCTCTGTGATTACCTCTATCATGTTCCCCAGACACTCCTGTTTCCCATGCTGGCACACATAGGTATACTTCTGAGCGACAGGCATCTCCTGCCATGGTGAGACAATTAAAATCCTTCACAAAACAGACAAGTTTTACATATGAAATATTTCTATTAAGCAGCCGCTTACCTGTGCATTTCCATAAGGTACCAGAGTAACAGACATGATGTCTTTGAGCAGCAGGTAGGTGGGGAAGAGCATCTCAGTGAGGAACCCCCTGCAGCCTGGACACAGGCTCTCATAGTACAGCCCAACCTGGACAGGCTCTTCGGTCTGACGGCTCCTCCTGAAGTCAGACTCCAGGCACTGCTTCAAAACCTGCAGCAAGGCGGCCAAGGCAGAGGAGTCTCAATGTGGGTGAGAATGTCTGCAAGCACCTACTTTGCTGCTCTGGGCATCGAGGTTTAAAGATTACACATTACAGCTGCAGTTTAATTGAGAATTATGTAGACTTTGATTATTAATTCCTAGTAATATTTTCCACAGATTTGAATATGTTGTAGAGATTCAGGAAACGTCAATTATTAATCTTTCACTTGCAGCACAGTTCCTCAGGGCTTGGTGCCTGGAACAATTGTCTTAACTTTATGCATCCTTCCAGTAAATGTGGATGATCCCTCACCTACTGGTGTGGATGATCTGTGTCAGGTGTGGGATCACCTGACACACCTGTGTCAGCTGACCTGTGACCTCTGGCCATTCAGATGCCAGAGGTCACAGAGAGAATCTGAATTACAGAAGAGAAGTTGAAGTTTTAAAGGTAGTTTATTAGACCTGATACCACGAGACCAATATTTAACAGTATCAGTGCAGCCCTACACCACAGCTAATAATGCCAATTTCACTGTGTTATTTTGGTTTGATCAGGAGTCATTATCGCTCAGATTTTGTAAGAGTCGACTGGCTCAAACGGGGCGAAATTAAATTTCCCACCCAGTTTAAACATTGTTGTTTGTAATTCCCTTCATTATTAATAAAAAAATGCTTAATTACCAAGAAAAATATATTAATAAACTATAAATATGTACATGAGCATTAGTTTATTTGGGGCTACTAAATTTGTAAAAAGCTAGTGGTAATAAGCTGAAAGAAACAAGTAGGTGAGTGCATAGATCTTTAGATTATATTATTAAAAAGTCTTTTTAATTCAGGAACTTCATCAAGTGAAACACGCTATGTGGATTAATTACACACATCAATGTTTGAAAGCCCTTATTTCTGTTAATTATGATGATTTTGCTCTTACAGTTTTTGAAAACACGACATTTAGGATTAAAATATTACATCAGATCAACAAAAAACATGAGCTGAATTGAAGCTCTACAGAGTTTAAACAGTGTCCTCATCCTCAGCTGCATCGGTTTGGCTCAAAATGCTTAGTCACTTTTAAACATGTGGTATCCATTTTATCCTTTATTGTAATTGCCAGAAAACATCAAACATGTGTTTTGTTTGTTTTTACATAGTCCTTAAAGTTGTTTTATTCAGTCAGACCTTTTGGCTGGAATTGGATGCGAGATGTTCACCAGTTTCTAGACATGTTTACCAAGATGCAAAAGGTTCACACTGTCATGGTTTATGTTTGATATCATTTCCCTTCTTCAACCTCATATTGCCATATTATTTGTAAACACATTAAAAAACAAAAGGGAACCAAATATGAATGCTAATGTTTTTAGTGGCAGAACAGAACCATGGTGTGGATTTCCATGTTTAGTTCCGGTTTCATTGACAATGGCAGCATTTCTGAATTTCATAACCACATTTCTATTGTTTAGAATTTTAGAGGATTTCTTAACTTTTCAAACTCAGAAAACTTGACTGTGATGTTTGTCTGACGCTGTCCGGCTGCGTCATACTGTCCTGTTTTACTTTTGTTTTTGTTAGATATTTTCCCCCTCAGGTTATTTTACTTAGAACTTCCTGTTTGACTTTACAACCTGAATAAAAGTAATGAACACTTAAAATTCTTGAGATCCGTAGATGTTAAGCAGAGAGCAAAGGGCGAAACACGGATGTCTCCAGTCATGAAAAGCTGGTAAGAACCGGACACCACGCTGACCAGTTGTCATGGTTTCGTGTTGTTACTGAGTCCGTCACTGTTCTTCGACAACCCGAAGGCAAAACCTTCACAAGTGTTTCTTTTTGTTCTTGGCAGCAGAAAATAGCCAAAAGCAAAACAAGTTTTAGAGAAGAACTAAAACTCACCCCACACTGAACGGCGGAGTCTAAGGACGAGCACCACGTTGCTGGCGGCTGGCGGCACGACGAGCTGAGGACGGAGCCGCCGCCGGACGGAGCGCTGACCCAAACAGCCAGCAGGAGCGGAACCACGAGCCTCATCTTCACTCCGCCAGTCTTAACTCTACTCTCACAAGGTTCCACAGCTCGAACGTTTCCTTTAAATGCAGCTCTGGCGCTTCCTCGTGAAGGCTTCCGATTATTTGATTGGCTGCAGCGCAGTCAGCGTCATTTGTAACTAGCAGAGAATCAGAGAGCCTGACCTCCCTGCTGCTGTTCTGAAGAAGTGAGAATTCCCCAAGAAACAACACATTTCCATAATATCTATAAATAGCTTGGTCGTCTTGTTGTTCACACTTCATCAGTTCCATGCAGTTTTAATGACTCGGCTGTTTTCACTGAACGCAAATTAATGATTAATCTTTTGAATCAAACTGTAGAACTTGCAGGAATCAGCTGAATTCTGACTACTTATCACACTGGATGGGTTAAAGTCTTAAGTTGTCACTGTCACATGCTTATATCTCAGCTTATACTTCCTTATTCTACAAATGAGAGCAATCATATCATAAAACTTAAAAGAAAAATCTCTTCACAAACCATAGAGCATGTACCACAATTTCCCCTGCTGTATTGTTTCCACCCGTCCCTTAAAATACGGAATCCTCCCGTATTTGGCTGTTAAATGATATGGGACGCGATTTGTTCCGTATTTTTATAAATGTCCGATATCACACACATAGTTACTAAGTGTAACAATAATGACAACAATAAAACAAGAAAATAATGAGGTCAGCTAAGGACCCGTGAACGCTACAGGTTGCCTAGAGACGGACACTTCATTTTCAGTCACACACCTCTGAATCTGTGTGTGATTAACAGGCTTCTGCAGTACTTGATGATCATGCGATCATCTGAATCAGCTGTTCTGGAATAGAGGCTCATCTGAAACATGCAGATCAGGGGGACCTGAGGCCTGGAGTTGAGAAGCACTGGACTAGCCTGAGGAGAAAAACATTAGATTTTATTCTGTATTTTCTCAATATGTCCCTTGTAGATGTTTTTATGTTCACTTCATGTAAATATCTGATATTTGATCTCTGGGTTTCTCTATTAGAAGCATCAAACGTAAAAAAAAAAAAGCAAACAAACAAAAAAACAGGTTTGGTACTTTGCCTAACTCAGCTGGTAAAATTTCTAATTAATGTTCAATAATCTTGTCAAATAAGCATAAAAACCTGTATTTATTAACAATGTTGTTTTTTTTCCACCTATAAACTTACTCAGGGTGCTGTGTGGTGGCACAGGGGCAAACCCATGTATTGAGGCCTTTGTCCTCATGTCGTTGGTCGCAGGTTTGAGTCCTGGCCTGGTGACATTTGCTGCATGTCTTCCCCTTCTCTCATAACCCTCTTTCCTGTCAAACTACTTTCAAATAAAGGCCACTAGAGCCAGCAAAACCTTTTACTCGGACAAAGTGTCAGCACTATTTCTCAATCAACAATTTTAGCAGATGGGGAATACAAAAGAAGAGACGTTGTCTGAGTCTCAAATTGACCAATACGATAGGAAAATTGTATTTCTCCTGCTTTTAGATGCTTTTTCATTTTGAGTGTTAAATTGTATTCACAAAAATTCTGGGAAAAAGTTTATCTGAAAATGTAGCTTGAAAACATCCATAACAGGAAGTAACTTCATTAGAGCAGCTTTTGTGCACTGCCAAAAGGATTAAAATTGGTAGAATGAACCTTTACTTTCAAGAGTATCTAATGAGAAAAAAAAACATTTAGTGCTGCATTCATTAAAGAACCATAAATACAGAGAAACCAGAACACCAAGTTTCAGTTTAAAATATTTTATTGTCTTTTGAAGTCATTGCATTAGCCTACAGAAAGATTTGTACAGTTTAAAGAGAACCTGTCTGAGGACAAACAAGTTTGTGGCAAGCTGTACACGAGTGAGAAAGAAGGAAATGTTGCATCTGAGTTCAAACAGACCAACTGGAGGACAAGCAGAGAGGAAGAGCATTCTGCATCCTGGCTGGCACAACGCAGCCAGCAGGCCTCTGCAGGCTGGAACAGCAGCTCTCCCTCTGCATTCAATTGCACTTTGGTGTAGAGTAGCTTCATGTGACTGCTTCACCCATTTCCATTCATCAGTTTTTCAAGCTAATGAGTAGGTGGTGTTATTACTATTGTGTTATTAGTCTTTGATCTTGCTGATAAATACCCACATTTGAACAGTGTTGCCTTAGAACCATAACAGAAACATAAGAGTTGAAAGTGAATCTGAAAATGTTGCTCCTGGCCGCTGGTAAAAACAAAACACCAACAGTGTTGGGAAAAAGCATCAATGTTTCAGGACATCAGAATAATTTTGTGCATCAGACAATCTGAGTAAATTGTAAAAGCAGCTTCAAATGAGGAACAGCTTGTGCCACCTTTGGTAGCAACACACTTGTTTTCATTCAGACACATAGAGGGTTTCCCAGCATGAATGGATTGTTAAGCACAACCGGAGTCAGGCCCTTACTTTGACTAGGCCTTATTTTTCTTTAGCTATTCAGAAGAGGACTTGATGATGTGCTTTGGATCTCTGTCCAGCTGCATAACTTAAGAATGTCTGTTTCACTACAGAACAATTCATAGTTCAGTCAGATTATGGTAAGTAAATCCCAATGTCAGGTGCATCTTTATTAGAACTTTAACGAGTTAAAAATGTTAACAAAATTTATAAAAATATTTTTTACATGCAAAAGTCCCAATCTGGAACTTTTTTTATTCACACCTTCAGTGCACTTGGAAATTTGACGCTTAGGCAGTATCTGCTAACAAAGTGATGGCCGACACACCAGCAGGAGGACAACCACTGAGGTTCCATTTTGCTTCAAAAAATGATATGATGGAATTATGGAAAAGACTATTGTTGTTTCCAAGTTGTGCTAAAAGGAGTTAGCCCATCAGTGAAGCTATTTAAGCCTAAAGTGTGCTGCTGCTAAACATGTAGCATTAGAACAAATGTCCCAAATGCTCATGACAGTGTACATACAGTCACATGTTTAACTTCCAGAGGCACTGAAAAACTGAACGGCAAGAATAACACTTTACTCCAATCTGATGTTTAAAGAAATGATTAAAACAATAAACATCTTTGTTGTTGATATGTCTATTCTTGAATGATTAAGCAGCAAAATGGTTTTTGAATTGAAAATATTGTTTATTTTGTTGATATGTAGTTTTCAAATAAAATGCAATTAATTAATTATAGACCCAGCAATTAATCAAGTCTCACCACTAGTCCTTATGTTTTTTGTTGCACCAATTTTTACCGTATATCTCTGTGGAACACTGACTTTAATTGAGCCAAGTGAGGCCTAAAGTTTTTTAGATGCTGTTCTTTAAATCATGTGTGCTCTTTAAAATCTATGTGTTTAGTTTATGTTGTCAGACAGCTTTATGCGTGTGATTTCTTGATTCTACAGGTCTGACAGCACTGAGGGTGTGGCTATTAAAATCCGCTCACCTGTTCAAACAATGTTTTCCAATCACTGTGAATTTGTGAATTAGGTTTTTTACATACGAGCCCAATTTGCTTCGGATCTTTATTTTTTCTTGACATAAATGAAATGATTTGAAGCACTCTTTTTGTATTTACTCAGATTATCGTTGATAATTAAATCTGTGAAAAAACAACATCAGGAAAACTGTAAGAGGTCCCACACTGTTTCAGAGCACTGTCTAGCAACTTTCCTGTCCTAAAAAGTAAAAAGACTGGCAAAAGACAGAAAAACAGGAAATGAAAGTGCAGTTATCATATTTTTACACACAAAGTGACATTATATGGCTAAATTTTGGTCTTAAGGAGTGAGTTATGGAACCAGAAGATAAACTAATTCAGGTTTTCATCTAAAGATCCTTTGCTGTACAGTGCAAACATAAACAATAGATCGCTGATAGTTATTCCTGAATTTCGATTATTGTATTGTATTTGCACTCAAGTATGTTCGCCAAGTGGCGCCTCTTATTGTTCACAACATTTCTGTACAAGCTCCTGAAATTCCATGTAGTGACCTTTATCAAAAATTCACCAGGCAGAGTCACAGTGAAGTCTACCTGATCATGAACAACAGAAACAGCAAGAGATTAACAGGGTCTCAAGTTCAGTTCAAGCACATAAAGGTTCAGTGTGAGTCAAAGTAGTCAGCAGGAAGAGCGAATGGACTCGTGAAGAGCAGAGGAAAACAGACAGCTGAGTTATTATTCCGAAAACAAGAGGGTTCACAAAGTTAAAGAAAAAAGAGCAAAAAGCAGTCATAACATCTTCAAGTTTACAATGAAAAAAGAAATAAAAGTAATGTATAAATCTATCACAGCCACATGGAGGGACAGACAGATCAAACCTCAAGCTCACCTTTACTATTTGGTTAATTACATATTGTAAACATTTGTATTTGTTTTTTCTGTTTAGAAGAAAAAAAACTATCAGGCTAGCTTATTTTTTTCTTTATAGGTTCTGTAAGTTTACCGTTAAAAGATAATATAAAAAACAACACATGGATAGACAAATATATCAGCTTTTTTCTTTTAAAGTCAACTAATAAGAGCAAAAATATACTCAAGCACCGTGAAAGATCTCTCTCTAACGCCATCATCACTTCCTGCTGCGTTCACCCGACACTACACTGTAAAACAAGTCTCAAATTCATGGTAAAAAACCAGCAGCTGTGGTTGCCAGAATTTTATACAGTAAAATTCTGGCAACCACAGAATTTTATACAGCTGCTGGTATAAAAGCAACTGTATATAAATATTGTACTATTTATATAAGCTATATAAATAGTATATACAATAAATACTGTACTATTTACAGTATTTATTTACTGTAAATAGTAAAATGTACAGTAATTTACTATAAATTAGAGACTTTTTTTTTACAGTGCACAGCCTGCAGCAATTACAAACATCTGCAGAGGTGAGACGCAGCAAAAACCACTCAAAAACCACCTCTCACAAAAAACTGAATCGTTTAAACACAGTAGATCCTTGCAAAAAGAAATGAAAATGACAAACACTTTTCTGATATTTAAGAAATGTAAAGCAGCCGGGACTGTTCAGGAAGCATTACTAAGCAAGCATGAGCTCACTTCATCCCCAGAATGCACCTGGGCACCTTTACGTGAGATCTGGCCACCATGCTGGTTGGTGGTTGGCAGACGCAGCAATGTATTCAGTTTGAAAACAGTTTCAATTGCTCTTTAAAAGTAAAAAATAATTCTGGTGTGTTTTCTCAGTGGGAAATAAATGCATCAAGGGACTAATCAAAAATTAGCCAGCAATTTTAAAACAATAATATGCCATATAGTATATTTTTTATGTGTTATGTCATAACAATTAAATCAGGGGTGCACCAATTTCCTTCATTCTGTGAGATCTGCAATGTGAAGTCGATCTTATCCACCGATCTTAACTACCTCCACAAAAGCTTCAAAATCAGCTACTGCCTCCTTTTGCTCTGCAGAGGACTGACTGACAGCGCCCCCATCAGGTCACATCTGCACAGCGCTGTCAACAAGTTACCCTACTGTTGCCAATGTAGCAACAATGTCACTATATTTTGTGACTTTTCAGACAAAAATAAGACATCTGTATTGGAATCAGCTGGTTTGGCTATTTAACCCTTTCATGCATAGTGGTCACTACAGTGGAAAGCTATCTAAAACCAATTTTCTTGTGCTTGTTGTTGTTTTATGTTATAAATGCACACAGATCGGTGAAGTGGACACTAATGCATAATAAAATACACTATCAACTACTGGCCATAAGCTGCAAATGCAAGAAATAATTTTTGTTAAATCCAATATTGCCGATAGACAAAAAAGCATGCCAACCGACTCCGTCCCTCCTACTGTAGACGACTCTAGCAGGTGAAAAAATATATTGTGACATCAGATTACCCCTAAAGAATAATACTACTGATGTATTTTTCAAATAACTTCGTATTTGGAGAAAATTACAATTGATCACCTTAAAAAAATAATCAAAAAAATGTCCTACCTATTTTAATATGCCTTAAGAATTTTTTATTTTTTTTAAAAATCCAGACACAAAGATCATAATTCATGCACGAAAGGGTTAAAAATCAGTGATCAACCACAAAACTGCAGCTGGGGCACCCTCAGTTTAAATACATTAAAGCTGGTTTATTTTTTGATATTGTTAATTTGTTACAATAATTTTTATTTTCCAAAAACCCAAAACAGTAGTATAAGCTAATGTGTTTGAATAATTCTAAACTGTATACACACACTAATGTGCATATGTCTGTTAACATAACCAGTGAGACTGATGGGCCATTTCCCACAGGGATACTCCAGTCTGACCAGGGGGCCAACAGGAATAAGGTTTGGGGTTTCTGCAGCCTGGAAGATGTTCTAAACATTGGTTCACACCAGGGTGTGTTTCTGATTTGTTTACAGAACACACATCAAAGAAGAATGAAGTCCTTTAAAACAGGAGGATTTCTAAGTGATTAACTGTAGCCTCTTTGCTATATTTTGTTCTTTAAATTCTACAAGAAAACAAATACTTTTTATAGCTTTTATACTTGCTTTGAATGTAAAGGTGAGAAAATGAGCAGTCAATTGTCTTGAAAAAAATATTTATCAGAAAGACTCAAAAATATCTCTAGTTTCTGCCCATTTCACCCTGTTTGCTGCGAGAGTTGCTCCAACTAGCTAACACTGTTAATAACAAAGCATTCTGCTGAAAGTCTGCAAAATGATGTAAAAATATTTGACTCAACGAGAGGTGCTTGAAGCGTTCAAGAATATATTTCATATTTGATTGTACAAAAAGCTGTGTGTGTTACTGGGTTTATGCCATTTTTAATTTATTGGCACATTCTGAATGTGCCAATAAATTACTCTACTGGTATGTGTGTTTCCTGAATTACATCCAAATCGTTTTTTGTTTTTTTTTTGTAACTTGGTGCTAAGCACTTCAAGTGTTTTCCCAGGGGAATACAGAATCTGAACCAAATTCTAACAATGAGAAGAAGCTACAATAAAACTGATGTAAATGACATGAGAAAAGCGCACTATTTGTAGGAAATATGCTTCTACCATTTGGATAAACTAATCTATAAGGAAATATAGCTGGGTGAACAGGAAGTGCAGAAATGAGTCAGAAGTTCTCCTTTCAGTTTGTTTGAAAACTAAAACAGCTTTGATTCAACTCACCTGGTAGAAATGAGGAAAAATAATGCAATCAGCTAAAAGCAAAAGATTTACAATACAGCTGCTGACTGCAGAACAGCAAAAAGCACATACTGTACACTGTATGCTCCAATACAAAAAAAATAAATGTCTGTTACTTGAAATATATTGTATACAACACTGTGAAGTAAATCACGCTACTGATAAAGCCTATCTGCTGTGTTAGTTTCAGAGTGCTGGACTACTGTGTGAACGTAAATGTGCAGTCAAAGTGTTGGTCCATCAAACTAAACTAAGAAAATATTCTGCTCACAAAGCTTATAAAGTAAAAGGCTGAGGAAGGCTGCATGCATCATGGGGTTCTATTCATGCATAAAGAACCTATGAGCAGTCAGTCACCTGTAATACCTTCAGAAGACAACAGTAATCACCATCTTAGTAAAGAGAATGTGGCACACAGGCCTTTTTGATGAAATAGTCTATGTAAATTAATACTGTTTTGTGGTTGTTTTGTGTGTGTGTTATTTACTAGTTCTGTTGCAGTTTGACGTGGTTGCAGAGGAGGACAGTATCACTCCGCTGTTGCTAGGAGACGGGTGTGGAACTGATGTATCTTTTTTTCTTACGGCTGTGTAGCCACACCACTAACTGAGTTACTTATTAAATTAAAATATTACAAACTCAATACAACATCTCGCTTGATTGTTTGTCACCGTTACACCGTTTTTGGCAAGCAGAGCCTGGAAGAGTTTCAAGTAAAAGTAACTAATCCAAACGAGACGAACCGAAGACGGAGAAGAAGCTACTGATGGAGCAGCTTGAAGACGAAGTGAGCAGAATGCTGCTGATGTTAGAGAAGTCAGAGCTGATTTTAGTTTGTAAACACCTTAAGAGTGATGAACCTTCAGGAGGGTTTACTGGCCAAACTCGGCATTCCTTAATCAGACTAGTAGAGAGAACGCTTGGCGACATCGGAAATGAGGAATCATTTAAACAGGTTCTCCAGAATTTACTCACCGTTGTGGAATCTTGGACGTTGGAGAATGCCGGAACACCAGAACAGACACAAGCTGACAAAGGTGAATTAAACTTACTAAAAGTCAAGTACAAGGAATTGCGGGTGGAACATAACAAAGCCTGACAGCGTATGGAGGAGGAAATTGGGGTTTTAGAGAAGAAACTGAGTATGACGTTGCATATAGAGGAGACTATATGATAAAGACTATATGAATCACACTGTGCTCCATCATCTCAAATACCACAAATGACCCAGTGGCGCAAAAAGTGGGTATGCAGCATATGCAACGCATAGGGGTGCAGCACCAGAGGGGGCGCCAAAACCCCGTCTGGAGGGGGCGACACGCTGATGTTTTCCCATACGAGCCTTTGGCTCCTTCGCCTCGCGCATATAACAAGGTAAATGTAGGAAGTTTTACCCTTTACGTATCGTCGCCTCGCGGGGTGGGGGTGGGATGGGGGGCACCAATTTATGTCTTCGTATCCACCTGAATAATGTGTAGTTGCGCCACTGAAGTGACCCTCAGGCAGGAGTTTCAGATTTGTGGGCAGATTGGAGAAGCTGGTCAGAGGGATAAATTGTCCCATATGAGCCTGATCAACCAAAATTAATCTGTGCAAAATTAATCCTTGCCTGATTAATTTTGGTTGATCAGGCAAGGATATTCAAAGACTGAGATCCTGGAAGCAGTCATACGTGCCATAAGCCCAAGGCTCCACTTGAGAGAGATGCTGGAAATCAAAAGAGGACTGACACTGTCCACTCTGAAAATTATCCTAAGAAGTCACTTCAAAGTTGACTCTTCCTCTGCCCTCCTTCATCAGCCGATGAACATTTCACAAGATCCAAAAGAATCCGCACAGAACTTCCTATTTAGAGCTATAGAACTGAAGGAAAAAATGCTCTGGAAATCAAAAGAACAGGATGAAAGCGAACAATTCAGGGGAGAAACTGGTGTTGGAAACAGTGGAGGTTACTAAGAAACATCAGACAGAACGAGCCACCACACGCAGCTACAGCAGCCTGTCGAGAAGCACAGTCAGGGGGAGATGTGCACACTGTTATGAGTGTGGTCAAGGAGGACACCTCGCCACAGGCTACCGTCAGAACAGGTGAATATGTGAGATAAACAAACTAAACTTAGTGGTCTACAATTTATCTTAGAAATATCATTTGGGAGAATTCTTTTTAGTTGGGTTTTGCTCATACTGAAGGATGACATTATGTATTTCTATATTTCACAAACAAATGCAAACCTGATTATTGGTAATCCTGGTTTTATTTAAAAATAAACATTTTATTGTGAAGACAGTCAAACTGTCAGTTCATCCAAGTAGAAATATATGTGGTTCATTTATAGTGAATCAAGAGACATCTGAAGTAGCATTAATTGGCTATAGAAGGCCAGAGCTTAGCAAAATGAAAAGTCTCTATATATGTATTTATTTACTGAGGTCAGTAGTATAACTTTCTAATAACTTTGAAAAGGAGAGGTTCATATTTTAAGAAATTTGAATCAGAATTATTGGACTAAGAAAAATGAAGAAGACTCCAGAAAATTTTCAGCCAAACAAGAACAAGGCAAGAAATGTCTTTTTAAATCATTCTAATTTTTTTGACTGTTTGTGGGTATTGGATTGTTAATTGTTGATTAACAATTTAAAGAAATGCATGCAAGGTAGTTTATTCTCACCAATGCTGAGCTTATAAGATGTATATTTGACATATAGATAGAACAATTTTTATTTATTCTCCAAACTGGGATGTTGCTGCTTCTTGTCTACGTCAGGTCAGTCCTTTGCTGTCACATTTACTTCACACAACCCACTTTAAGATATCCCAAGAAAAAAAATATTGCTGGAACTTGGGAAGCCAGCAAAGAACTGCACCAGGCTAAAAATGGATACTGTTCACATTTCTAACTCATCTGCGTTTCATTCCAGATATAGCAGATAGTTATAGAAAAAACCTAAAGCTTTAGTACACAACGAAAGAGAACCAAGCTACTGTACAGCTGCAACTGAACAAAGAAGGATGTAGCAACCTCAGATGTTACACCAAAGCCGGTCATTCTGTTCACTACACATACACACAACAACTAGGCTCATTTGCCAGATATTCCTTAACCTTAGATATGGCAAATGTGTGACACGACAACATGGTGGTGATGGCACCATATAATGGTGACAACAAAGACAACACAAACTCCTCAGGATGACAGAAGGCACTTGTAGTCACCTCCCTCAGCGCTGTAGACCTCTAACCAGAAGCTCGGCTGCCGCTTCTGCTTTCTTTCCTGGGATCTACGCCGTACCATCAACTGTGCAAATGACTCTATAGTCTTAATCTGAGCTTCCCAGGGTCAATTCAGCTCAGTAAGCGGCGACACTCAAAGAGCTGTGCTCAAGTTCGAAGCAAAGGTCTTCACAAACAAATTCTGATGCCACCTCTTCGCCTGCTGTTAGGAGCAGAAAACTGGCGAGGATCACACTTTGGAAACATTTCTAACCCCAACAAAAACACATGAAGCAAGGAGTATTAAACACTCAATCATAAACAACTGGTCTGCTCCAGGATACAAAAATATATATTCATACATATTCTCTTTACCATTCTCAGTCATTTGTGTAAGAAATTATGAAAGATTTGTGTCTGTTTGAGAATCAAGTTTAAAAGCAGCCTTGTAACTTGTCTCTGCAGTGCCTCCACTGGCCACAAAAGGAACTGCATATCTCTGTATCTGTACAACTGTAATTTAAAAGCGATGGAGGTGACAACAATTAGTCCCTCGAGCCAAACACTCACAGAAACAGTAAGAGGAGATCAATGCCACAGTACAGAACAGTAGACATGGACTGATCTGGAGACTGTTCTTCAATCTAAAATTTAGTGTGCTTGGAGTACCACACACCATGATCATTAGGTCATGGTGTATGGACAAATGATTTTCAACCATTTGTCCAATTAAAAAAAAAAGAAACAAAAACAAATGAAGACCTCCATACACGCCATAGCTGGTAATCTCTTAGCTGAATGGCAAAAAGGACGCGCTCTTTTATTCCTGCTGTGCTACATGAGAACACTTTCTGACATTTGACAGATCATCCAAATCCTCAAACAGAACCTAAGAAAACTATAAAAATTCTGAAAACATAAAGGAAACAAGGGAACTCTATAAAGTCACACCTACATCTAAAGCATGTGTGTCTAAAATATACTGTACACAACATATATTACTGCCTTCTTTTCTCTCTTTTTGTACATTAATGTTCTCCAGGTCTGAATCAGATGAAAAGCATCCGATGATATGAACAGTCAGGTGCAGCAGAGACGTACCATCATAAACTCTGCCTCAAAGAAACAAATTAAAACGTTTATCTGAGAGGGGATCCCACCACTGGGAGTCTATTCCAACTTTACAGGAAACTAATTCAGTACCGATGGTAGAAGAATCACAGAGGTCGATACTCAACAAGCACTGGTACCGCAGTGAATCTACACGCAAAAGAAGAGCACTAACAGTGCAGAGTGTCAATAGCTACGGGTTCTACGGTATTAGAGGAGGAAAAACAGGAAGAGGAGTCTGACGCAGCACACCTGAATCATAGAACTGTGTTTGTAAATGTACCTCACAATCTAGTGTACTGTGATTCAAAATATATATTCTGTCATTGACAAAATAGCAAATATGTACCTTGCATTTGCTCCTATTCATTGTTTAATGTTTTTTTTCCTCATTAGTTCAAAAAGAGACCTAATGAGAGAGTCACGCAGCAAAGCAGATGAATATAAATGAGTCTATAAAAAATATACCTGCCTGTATATCTTTTAAAGCTATAGCCATATTAATATTATTCCCAGTCCTCTCCTTTCAACCCTTAAAATGTAAAGTGACACAAGCTTGTGGTCACTCAGTACTATTCCTGTGTGCTTCTGGAAGGTAAAACCCTTAAAAACCCACAGCCCAGTCCTGACCTGCTGGATCCTCTCAGGTGGCTTCAGGTGCGAAGTGAGCAGCCATTCCATTATGGAGTTAAAAAGAATACTTTTATCTGTTTCCAGAAAGTCTGGAGTTTACACATAGGACATTTGTTCAAACACAGATACTTTGTGCTCAAGACAAAAAAAAAATAAAACAAAGTTTTAAATATTTCCAATAGTTTCACTACATGCTATTTCCATCTCTTTAGTGCAGCCTTAAAAAAACTTCTTTGTGCTTATTTTGTTATCCTTTAACACATGTTGTCTCCATGTCTGTGTCCAGTCTACCTTCCTGTGGATGTTTGGGGCCTTTTGTAGATTTTACCCAGTAGAGCTGTGACTGGCTAATGGAGAGGCTCACTTTCACTCTCTCAGCCAGTAGCTCTGTGTCAGTATTGATGTGCTTTTTGGGAGAAGTGTTTTTTAATGGACTGGGTTCTGTTAGGGAACTATAGATGTATCAGGTTCCAAACAAAAATACACTTCTTTCTCTGAAACAGTTAACACTGTCCTGGGCTCCAGAGGCTCTGTGCCCCACTGCTAATAAATCTATAGATCATCTGGGCTGCTGGTTCTACTTCAGGTTCTGGGAGCGGGCCAAGACTGGATAAGCTAGATTTACATTCAGATGGTCGTTGTGTTGGGCCAAGGAGACATTTTTGTAGTGGAGTACCAGCTCTTGGAGAGACGAGTAGAGATTGTAGGGCTCAGCAAATCCATAACCTGTGCGTGTCTTGTAGATGACGCAGTGCTTTGTGTCGCCATCAACACTGAAAGGAAGAGCAGAGTTATTACCAGGTTAGAGTAACCGTGCAGTACACGAGCCCAAACTCAAGCATTTTCTAGGTTCCCAGTATAGAAGATTCATAAAAGATTTTTTTGCCTGATAAGTATGTCAAGGGACAGCATTCTGTGTTTTTCAGGCACATAGTAGCATTTTATAGCGTAATCAACTATGAGGGAGTCATGGGGAAGGGCTGCTCTGTGAGACAGAAGCTTGGAAACCGCATCTTACAGGAGGAGCTGAATCTTGAAGACCCATCCAGGTGTTGCACATGTTGTCATTATGTTTTTGTACTTTAATGTGATAGTACACTGGATCTCAGTGTCAGATCAAAGATGTGAAATCCATTCTTATTTAGAAGAACACAAACTTACACAACAGAACAGGCATAAGAGCCCTTCTGTGATTGGCTTTCCCTGATGAGAAAGGTTCCATCACATTTGTCTCTTAACATTTCCTCCGCCTGGGAGCGCCTGATGTCACCTACATACCAGGTACAATCGTCATGGTGAGGTGAGCTGTCATCCTCCTCCAGAGAATAGGAGCTGAACAAAAAAGTCAAGCGTTAGTGTTGAAGTGCCGCTCTTAATGGCTGGTTTCACTAAGCATCCAGAGCTGAGCTGGAACACTTACTCATCAGCATCGATCTTTATGCCCAGCCATTCATTGATCTTCTTCTGCCTTGTTCCCTTCTGTGTCAACCATCTGAAAAACAGAAACCCCCCAAAGGTTGCTGAACGTGTCTGCAGTATGTGTGTCTCCTGCATGCCCTCATTGGCCAGAAGAGGGCTGGTGCTTACATTAAGTACTGGTCCCTAATCTTGCGAAGCTGCATGAGATCTGGCTTGAGGCTGTTCATCTTCTTGTCAATCTCTCTGTTGTCAGACACCTGCTCCTTCAGGTCTTGCTCCAGTTTCCGCTTGCTGTCGTGGATTTCCTTCACGCGGGACTTCAAACGCTCAGAGTTGCTATGAATCCTGATTTAAAAGAATATCACAATTATTGCCTAAAACCACAAGCTGGATGAGGATGAATAAGAATGCAAATCTGAACATACTTTTGAATTTCCTTCTCATTGCCCTCTCTTTGGAATCGCTCCAAAGACTCTCGGCTGTATTTCTCCTGGGTCTCAAACTGTTCTTCAAAGATCTTGATGGTTTCATTGAAGGCTTCAATGGCTGTTCGCTTCATCTGCAGCTCCTGCAGAAAGTATTAAACCGGTATTGCAAACAGCTGCAACTTCAGAATGATTGAAATTTTTCACCAAACAATGATTTCAAGTCTTCATCTGAAATGCCAGGGAAAGTTCTGGAGTAACTACAGTTTCTCTGGCTGTTAGAAGGGTCACTAAGTCCTCATCCATCCCTTAATTCTACACATATACAGCACAAAAATTTACCATCACTCAAAGATGAGGAGAAAATGATGGTGTTTGGTTGTTGCCTAGCATAAATGTCAGTACAATTATAAATCTACAAATGAAACCAGCCTCTCCTGGTGTTGACAGGTGACTGACAGAAAACTCCTATGTGTGTTGCTATTATAACCGGATTGTTGCGCATACGTAATCAAATAAACTAAATAAATCTTTGCTGTTCTGTTTGAATGACTGAACAGAAAATAATAGATAGTGGTTACTCTAAATCGAGTTCTCATAAAGGTTACACTGGTTTGACAGGATAATATAGTTAATGAGAAATACGTAAAAGTTGAAACAATTAGCAAAATTATGATTATAAATTAACTGGTAGTCGACAGTTTAGGGCACAAATGCAACAGGTGGACAGGTGTGTATTAGTGTTATCAGGTGACATCAGTTTCACACAAGGAGTATGCTAAAGTGTTCTGTCAGTCAACTCTTCAATTTTATCTGCTTTATTTAGTGCTACCAGTTACCATTAAGCAACAGATTCTTTAGGCTTGATATTATTAGCCATTTCTTTACTCTAAATTCATTAATACACTGTAGTAAATAAGGGAAATCTTTTTTCTTAGTTTGGAGTTAATCTGGAGAATTTTATAACTTGTTGGTCAGAATTTATATAAGTTGTACACGATAATATATTTACAACTGCAAGTAAGAGCAAAAAACAGAATGAAATAATGTTGGCTACTCTGTTACTAAGCCACACTAATTCCCTCTGGTGATTTCAGCAGGTTTTGGATTATTAATGGTTTCATGCCTCAGAGAGCATATTTCTCTTTTTTGTTATATCTTGGGGAATATTTTACTTGGCTAGAATGTTCTAAACAGCTCAGTAAGCGTCTGTCAGAAGCATAGTTCCATTATCTGCAGAAGATAATGGAACTCATTGGAGTTCCCTGAACAAGCTTTACCTGTGAGGTGTGAGTGTACTCCTCATACAGAGAGTCGTACTCGCGGCTCTTCTCTTGGTACTGCTCATGGTAGACCTTGAGCTGCTCTCCCACTTCCTCTATGCTGTTCTCCTTAACCAGCTGAGCAACAGAAAGCAGAGAAAGAAGATGAAATCAGTGGTTCACTGCTGAAAATCTAAATGTTTGCTTTAAACTTCAGTCACCAAATGGACCAACCTGCTGGAACTTGGAGATGGGGTAGAGCAGTTTGGTGTCCAGTTTGGCGTTGTACTGAGCCAGGGACTCATGGCGGTAGTGATTGATGAGCTCCACCACAGACTGGAAGGTCAAAGGCTCTGAGAAGCCATAGCGACCCTCCTGGTGATAAATTTTGATCAGTTTATTGTTTCCTCCTTTTCTGCAGGGAGAAACAGAAATCTGATAAACAGGATGGAACTGAACCTTGGATGTGTGTGTGTGTGTGTGTATCTCTGCAGCTCTACCTGAGAGTCAGAGTGTATTCGCCCTCCAGTTTGCTGGAAGCGTCTCGCACCAGAAAGGTTCCATCTGGAGTGTCTCGCAGTTTCTCATTCACCTCCTCTCTGAAGACATGGGAGCAGGTTGGATCTGTGAACATCGGTTTTCAAGTCCTGCCACAAAGTCTCTATTGGACTGGACTTTGACTGTGCCACTCTAAGCCCATGAACATATTCTGATCTAATGCATTCTATTGCAGCTGTGGCTGTATGTACAAGGTTGTTACCCAGCTGGAAGGTGAGGCTTTGTTTTCCAGGCACATAGTGCCATTTTATAGCACAGTCAAGTAACTGTGTTACTTCCAGTTGTTATAAAGGTAGGTAGGTATCACATAAGTCTTAAAAGAAATTTGACTTTTACATTTAATCACTTGAAATTGAGCCTCTGTGTCAAGCTCCTGCTCTTTCTGAAATTCCGTCTTAATAAAGTCATCACAATATGGTTGCTCTATTAACCCTTTAACAAAGTTTTTATTGTATAAATTTTTCATAATACTGCCCCTCTAAGTCAGTTGAATCCTATAACAGCTCAATACAACTTCCAAAAACTCTGACCAGCTTTCTGACAAGAAGTCTCCATAATATTGCCCCATGGAGCTTATATATCAAAATATATCATTTCCTTCTACTTCACCAATATGTCAATCTGTCAAATAACATACTGAATATCTGTTTGGCTGGCTTACCTGGAAATATCTCCCCAGTACCACTCAGCATCGTTCAGAAGGCTGCTTGTGTCCGTCATATCTGATGGGGTTATTTTTGATTTGGTTGGTTTCGTGGGGAGAACTGGAAAAAAAGCAGAAATTCCCATTGAAAGCTGCTCAATCTGATGGAATCCCAATTCATGATCCTAAAGATAAAGAGTTTACCAGGAGGAGGAAAGTCTTGCTGTGCAGTTCTCTCTACCAGCAGCCTCTCCACCACTAGGATGGGAAAATCCTCCTCCCATGAATACCTGACGGTCAACAAATCAGTCAGCCTGGCTTCTATCTCAACTCCTTTCCTTTGCTTACAGTAGCACAGAGGCCCAATCTAATATACTGATCAGCTTCAATCCAGGGTAAAAGAGCTCACCCTTGGGCAGAGGGGATTGTCCGAATCAGGAGGGGGCCAAAGATCCTTCCCAGAGTGTGAGTGTCCAGGCCGTTACTGGCCTGTGCCTGGAGCACCTTGGTCAGATGTGTGAGAAGGTACTGCAAGGTGAGACGATGGTGGAGCGGGACCACCGTGGAGTTCTCCAGAACCAGACTCACCTCTCTGTCATGGCTACCAGCAACAGCTCCATCTGCCAGATATTCAAGCAATTATCAGTAAGATGGAGAGCTCTAGTAGCTCGCTATTAGTAGCTCTAGTATGTTGAGCTACCAATTGTGTAATAATATTTGACTGAATGATTTTTAAACTACCAGCAGATTATTTCATTATTAGCCTTTATTTCACCAGGAAAATCCTCTTGAGATTAAAAATCTCTTTTTTGTGTCACTTTTTAGATTTTCAGACCTTCAGCTGTAGTAATATATGTAATAGACTGGAAGATATTTCCTTTCAAATGACTCATTAGAAAACAGCATCATCTTTGACATATCTGCATTTAAAATAAGTTTAAAGCGATAAAGACTTGTTTGTAAATTAATGCTGACTTAATTTGATTAAAACACTGTTAGATAAGAAACCAGAACCATCTAAAACAGTATCACCAGCATGTATATATCACAAGCGCTTTTAGATGCTGTTGTTTTATAATGAAGAAAAGTGTCCCAAGATCTGATCCCCGAGGAACACCAAGATGAAGTTAAACCTCCTACTTGAACATACTACAATTTAGTAGTTAAATAGTTGTCAAACTACTGAAGAGTTTGATCTGACAAGTCCATAGAGTGAAGTCTGTATTAAAATCTCATGATTCACTGTATCAAATGCTTTAGAAAATTTGATAAAGAGGGCTGCACAGTGTTGCTTATTATCACCCCAAAAAGTCAATAAAATCACCAACCACTTTTTGTAGGTAAAATTCATTATGTATCAAATTTTATAATAATGTGATGCATAAAATTGCACATTACATTTGAGCAAAATGAGTGAAGAGTTGTCGTATATTTCAAAAAAATGAAGGTGTTTTCCAAAACAAAAAAATATTTTTACAATACAAAAGCTATCCTTTAGGAATTCTCATCAGTAGAACCATATACCGCATGTTGGACCCACCTAGAAACTGCTGGTGAAGCAGCTGCTGCATGACTGCAATTTGAAGTTGCGGATAGACACATACAGGGATGACAGGTGATGGGAGGCCTCCCAAGTAGCGCAGGACGCTCTCAGACAGGAAACCCATGTCACTCTGAGCAGCATCGCCTTCTGAAGCAGACAGAATGTCAGGGAAACTATCAAAGAAGGAAGTTTATGACTAACTACTGATAAACATAAGACCACCAGGTCACGTCTGCTCCTGTGCAGGGAACAATATTAACACTACTAGTGCAACTTAGCATCTTTGTCGCTATATTCAGATAAGTTTCAAAATCAGTATTGGCAGCTCAAGCTTTTTAAAGATCAGTCAGAAAACTGCGATCAGTGCACCCACGATTCTAAAAATGAGATTTGCGTAAGTATGTATTCATTTATATATTTTCCAATCCAATCACTGTACTCACCAGTGCTCAGTGTGTATACTGAGCTTTCTGATGTACTTGCTGTTCTGTACAATATTTTGCTGTCCAGACCTAAGAAGAATAGAAAGTACACATCAGTAAAAGTTCAAGAGAAGAAGAGAAACTGATGGCTTGAATTGGAATAGTTTAAAATATTATCTTCTAAAAAAGATGGATCCAGGGCATGTGGTTTTCCCTTGGGTGATTATGTAGCAGCATACACAGTAGGGCTTCTACAGAAAAACAGGTCATTTGACAACGTTAATAGATCAGAAAGTATTTCTGACCGACTAGCTTGAAAAAAAAAGGGTTTAGACAGTTTGCATCTAGCAGGCAGTTCCTGGAGACAGGTCTGTCTGTCAGGTAGGAGTGAAAAGCACACAGTGTGTGTGGAAGAGGCAGTTCTACAGCACAGCTCTGGTACTTCTGTTTTCCATTCAGATACAGCTTTTCTGTCATCCTTTTACTGAATGTCAATAATTCCACTTTACCACTTTTAGAGTGAGTAACGGGGAACATGGGATAACAAAATTATCTGCAGCACTAGTAAAATGTCTTTTTAACTAGAGTGTACTGATTAAACATTAGATGAATTTATAGAAAGAAATCACAGTAAGAAGCTTATTATTTCAGTGATTTTTGAGGGACAAAACAGGTCCTAAAGCACAAAATTTGAATAAAATATACACAAAATATATTTTTGTCAAATATCTCACTAAACTAACCTGGGCCATGTGAGCACAACAATGCATGTTTTCCTGAATATTTTTTTTATGTTAAACATTGTAGAAAGTGGATGGTATCTTTAAAATCCCTTGTCCTGGAGCAGAATTCAATACATAATAATAGTTTGAAATAATTAAAGGAGTACTAAGATGATATATTATGACAATTACGCATAAGTATTCAAATAAATAATTATAAAAGCATAAATAAATTGAATTAAAAGTCATGTTTATATATTTTCCAACTCAATGGAAATTTGTCCCATGTTTTTGTCAACACTGTCAGACATAAAGAGAATGTAAAAAAATCAGGCATCAGAACTTCTGAGGACCCCATGACCTCTTCCTTTCTCTTCCTTTGCTAAGAGGGCTCCGCAGCTCTGGTTAGCATATGCTATTCTTTAGTTTTGTTCTTCTGTTTTATTCCTAAGTTGTTCATCACAACCATGATGAGTCAACTCCATAACTGACAATTTATAAAATTTTGATGAAATTTTGTGAAATAAATGCTTAATTTTGGTATGCTATAAAGATTTCATGGGCCTGTTGGCTTCCTTCTAACAGATTTGCTTTCCAATTTTATTGTACATGATGAATGCTTCATTAAAGTAGAAAAAGACATGATCATGAATACACTGTGTGGCCCTTTTCATTTCAAGAGTGTGTCAAGAAGTGTAAATAAGAGAAAAAGAAGTAAAGAGTCCAAAAAGGAGGAGGCAGAACTGCAAATGGAGTCCTGCTGGGCTACACCCCCCTCAACGTAAGGTGGATGAATAGTGTCAGCTTGGTCACAGGGTGAATAGACAGCCGGATGATGTGGATGCACCTCTGTGTTCGATGGCCTGGATGAGGCTGACCAGGGCTGGGGGAGCCGTCTCTGGTGGAGTGAACTGCTGGCTGAGGTCTGGCACTGGAACAGCTGAAACAACAACACAAACCTCTGTTACACTTCAGCCTGCATGAGCCTGCTGCTCACTACCACAACTTCCACAGATTTCCCTGTAGAGAAAACCAGATGAAAGATGAGTTTTGTGTCCCCCTTTTTCTCCTTAAGAGGTGGATACACTGGATTTAATTTGAAGAACGAAACTGGATTTCATATCTGCACTTTGCTTGGTAAAAAAAAAAACAATGCATTAAAATGATATAATGTCCACGATGCAAACAATTGTATCTACAAATTCAAAACTTCTTTATATCAGGATGTTTGGTGTTGGTGGTAAAGGACAACACAGGCATACCCAGCTTGTAGATAAGAAATTATGAATTTAATAATGAAACAGCTCGACAGTCCAGACAAGGCAGGCAGCTCAGAGAGCGAGGAAAACTGCAACTCTAGTAGCAACAGATCTGTAATGACTGCTAGAGAGGTGACACTGGCTCAGGACTTAACAGTACGACTGAGTAGACACTGTTAAGACAACTACGACTCTAGACAAGGACCCGACAAGAGACAAAGAGAACAGATAGGCTTAAATACACTGGGAGGGTAATCAGGGAACAAGACACACCTGGAAACAATCAAGACAGGATGGCACAGAGACTCACAGAAACAAAACCAAAATAAACACAGAAAAACTCAAATCCCCACACTTTATTGATCCCAAAGGGAAATTTAATTTACTTGAGTAGCAAATTTGTTTGCTGATCAAAGATGAAACTGATGAAAGAAACAACTCGCTAACAGGAACAGCAAGAAAAGAAGAGAAAAAAATTGCAGATGGTGGGGAAAAAAAACTATCTACTTCACAACTCCCCACGGACTAAATCAAACCTTTTCAGCAGGGAGAAAAGAAGGAACAGGAAGAAAAAAAAAATCTCATTTACTCCCCGTTCTTCCCCTCCTTTTTATTTTCTTTTTTCCACTCTGGCTTTCTATCTCTCTTCCCCGGCGCTCCATCCTGCTTGGGGTTTCACCTGGCTCTTTGCGTGAGTGGAGCACAATAAAGGATTAAAACTACTGAACAAGCAGAAGCCCGTTGCCAGGCCTGGCTCAGCCCAGTCAGGACAGCCAGAGTCTCCTGCTCCATTCAGGACTTTGGGTTGAAGGGGTGGAGGGGTGTAGAGGGAGTAGGCTGCTCCAGTGGATGTGGGCGGTGGTGCCGGCCTGGCATGGCCTGGCTGAGGCTTGGCAGCCGACGAATGTTCCTGGCTCTGCTAAACCGTTGCTGATTATTAATTTGGAGAGTTCAGAGGAGAAACACCGCGTCAGCACATTCCCTCCACATCCTCTCTCTCTTTTTCTCTCTGTCTCTAAAAGCCCCCTCCACCCCCTCTCCATCAACTTGCTTTCACTCTCCTGCACACTTGTTCTCAGTGGATTTTCTCGTCCACTCTTTCAACCCTTCAGGCCTCTCTCATTTCATTTTCTTTTTTACTTCTTTTTCCTCTCCCTTTGCCTGGCTCCATATTGGCCAGTTAACCCTGAAAACTCTGCTCTGAACTGCCTCTGCCTCACAGCAGACCTCATTTCATTCTCACCATCATGTCACAAGATATGCTTCTAGATGCATAATGTCTTCTGCTCAGTGTTAGCAAAACACAGGAAACCAAAGAATCAGACACTTTTAACTAGGGATGCACCGGTTCACTTTTTTCACTTCAAATACCAATACAGATATTTGAGGTTTAGTATCAATCAATACTGATACCAATCTGATACTGAAAAACTGCTGGTTAACTTAAAATACTTTTTCTACAACACAGACTTAAATGTACAGACTTACAAATGTATTTTATACAGTAACTCTGCATCAGCACAGATACTTAAATCAACAGTTTCACAAACTTGGTCAAATATGTAAAAACAACAACTTTCATTTGTTCAGACAGGAGTATTGCAATCAATGTAAAATAAATGATGAAGAAACTGAGACAGGTTGGCTATGTTGGTCAAACATGTAAAAAGTAAACTTCACCAAACCTTCTTTCAAATGGTTCAGAAAGTGCAACGTGGAATTCTAAATATAATGTAAAAGAAATAATAGAGCACAAAGCATAGAAATTGACTGAATATATTTGTCTCCATGACTTTAGCACACAGTCACTAATACCCAATCTAGAATTGTTTTCAATTCAGGGTCGACACATATATTAATATTGGATCAGTGCATCTCTACTTTTAACTCCAAACCTAAGTAGGGACAGAAGTTTAACACATTACTTCTGTTTAATTTTGTTTAATTAATTACATAGATTTTAACATGTTAAAAATCTGAATGCAACCAATTGTACTTCTCTTTTTAACAATAAAAATCTTGAGCTGGAAACTTTGTATTTGTATGAACACTCTGAGCTTACAGTCTTACTGCTTTAGAGACCATTGAAGCATCCCAGGAAAGTCCTGACCTTAATCTAATTCAGAATCTGTGCTGAGACTCAACAATTGCTCTCCATCCAGTGAGCTATAACTTGAATTATTTTACAGAAGGAGTGTACAAAATTTTCTGCTCTACAGATGTTCAATACTGTGATGGCTTATATTCAAAAGCTAATATATGAGCCTCATTAGAACACTATTCTAATTTATAAAATTTTATTGTTCATGGTATTTAAATAACCATATCTGAGCTTCTCTTGTCATATCAATCTAAACATTTAGGAGTTGAAATTCCTCTTTGATTCCTCTGTAAGCCATGATATTCAGCTGCTAAACTTAGTTTCTGTAGAAGCTAAGAATGTTTACATTTTCAGCCATTTTTAAAAACTTGGACTTAGAAAATAATGGGTAAAACACAAAAAGGAGGATAAAACCTGCCAAGCATTTTAAAACCATGTTAGTGACTCCATGAAAGGTGGCAACAAGACCAGTTGGCATCTGGATCATGGCATCAGTTGATACTCAGGTTTCACTACATGTCGACAGGCTTAACCTTAACCCTACCCCATCACAATGACTGGGCACACTGCAAAGCTCCAAAGGAATACATTAAATCCCTTAGGCATTGGAAAAAGATGCCACAACTGTGGCAAACACAGAAGAGGGTTACAAAAAGTCTTAATGCTCAGATGAATAATTTTTTAGAGAGTTAGTAGCTGCATTTCCATTACAAATATGTGAAAAACTATCAATATTCTGCTAATGTAAAAAAAAAAAAAAAATCCCAATTGCAGTTTCCGTTAAATAGAAAATGAAATTAAAATCAATTAAAATCAGATTGTTTATAAAGTTAGTTACTAAAAATGATGGTATAGTTACACAAGATATTGTAAAGGAGCAGTAATATGTAAAATTTACCTTTTTTAGCTTTACATTATGTTATAATGTAATTCCCTCATCAAAACATACTTGGAGTGTTGCTTTGATTCTTTCATCAATGTTTGAGAAATCCTTTAATCTCCCATGGCAACCATTCAGCCTTGCAAAACTGCAACTCCTCCAAGATTCTGAGCTTTGGACTCATAGAGCAACCCTCCCCCTGTGATTCCACCTATCAGCTTCTTCAGACTAGTAAGCAGCTATTAGCAAAACAGCTGGTAGAACTGCACATCTGCTGAGCATATTACGTCATTACACTACATCTGAGAGCAATGTTGGCAAATACATTGTTAAAGGGTTAAAAGACGGGTTTTTAGCCTTGATTTAAAACTCAGTGTTTTAGATGTTTTGCAGTTTTCTGGAAATTTGTTCCAGATTTGTGGTGCATAGAAGCTGAATGTTGCTTCCCAATTAATGCACACTACAAAGCTGCTTACTCATGTAAGTGAACAGTAAAAATGAGGAGAAGTTTAAACAATTCTTAGAAATATTTTAATCCCATATATACAAAATATTCAAGTGTATGTCATTGTTAGAGGTTTTATTTACTGCTTCCTTTGCCATTTCTGACATGCTAAAAGAAACAGAACTAAATAAGAATTAGATAGCGGTGTGCTGGGTCTCAGGATGTTTGGTGTTGGTGGTGAGGGAGAACATAAGTGGACCCAGGTTGTAGATAAGAAATTATGAATTTAATAATCCAATAGCTCAACAGTCCAGACAAGGCAGGCAGCACAGAGAGCGATGAAAACTGCAACTCTAGTTGCAACAGATCTGTAATGACTGCTAGAGAGGTGGCACTGGCTCAGGACTTAACAGTACGACTGAGTAGACACTGTTAAGACAACTAGGACCCGACAAGAGACAAAGAGAACAGATAGGCTTAAATACACTGGGAGGGTAATCAGGGAACAAGACACACCTGGAAACAATCAAGACAGGATGGCA
>CAEGAF010147441.1:0-10034 GCA_903067075.1 Micropoecilia bifurca
ATTTAATTCAGGGTGGCTTGCATTAAAAAATACCTTCAAAATACACGCAACAAAAACGTAAAAAAAAGTTAATGCTTATTTTTTTTTATGTTGGACAAAGTTTCTAGGAACCTTCAAACGGTATAAACATGATGTGACACAGAGACTCTTATGCCAACCCCATTCTTTGCCATTCACCAGTAAAACCACGAAGAAGACGTGAGCAGGTAAGTGGCAAGAAAACACAAATTTCGTTACCAGCCGCCAATAACATCAAATGTAATTCTTCTTCCGACGAAGAGCCTCATATGCTATATTGTAGTCGGAACTAGAAAATCCCCACTTTCCTGTCGAAAATAAAATGAACAGTAATGCTCTCCTATGTCAGACTATTTGGCATTTCAAAATGGCCCCATAAACGGATGTGGTTCAAATGTCTTTATTTTATAAGACACATATGTAAAATCTATGCTACGTGTAAATTGAACAAATTAAAAGTGCTGTTTGGAAAATAAAGCTTAAAATGACGCTTGTAAGATATATTACAATACGAATAACCTCTACGGGCGTCGCCATATTGAAATCCCGACTAAATAACGACATCTGTTACCTCGGGTTTTACGTCAACCCCCCCTCCGATATCCGTCTTCCGAAGTAACTGGACTGGACTGGATAAACGTAGGCAGATCAAGGAGCCATCTTGCCATCATATGCTGAGCAGATCTCCAGAAAAGCAGCATGAAGAATCATGTCAGATTCGGGTCACAAGTCTCCAGAACAACCACTCTATAATATTTGTAGGCGTCTGGTTGATTGGGAGTGATGACTTACAGATAAAAAGCTTTCTCTGACCTGCCATGGCAAACATAAATGTGAAGAGTTCGCCAAATTTGACTTGGACTTTTTATTTATTTATTTATTAAGATGTGCTCTAGTCGTGCGAGACTGGTACTGAGCTATCCAGTGAATCAAAAAGACCACTCCATGTGGAATTGGTGTGAAACAATCAATTATTAGCCAACCCACACTGAGTTAGAAAAACACCTATACCATGGAGTACAGCGGGTGATGTATGATGCAGTGGGCCCAGAAGTGTTCGACTAAACAAAAAAAATATATTCCACAAACCTAAATCCCACAGAAACCCTGTGAGATGAGCTATAGAAACAACAGCAGATGACTCGCCACACTAGACAAGATGTTGTAAAGAGTACAGGTCAAAATTAAATGTTATAGGGCAAAGGTCATTGCACCAAGTATTGGCCTGTATGCCTAAAATATCTGAGTGAGAAGTGGCAACTCAAGTTCCATCAGATGCTTAAAGTTGCAAGGGTTTTGCTTGTGATATTTAAATAAGTTAGTATTTTAATCAGACTGGGATTTGTATTTTGGTAAGGCCACTGCACCACCCAGATCCATTCTGCCATTTTGACATAGATTAACTTCTGAACTCGGGATCGTTGAAACAATGCATGAGCCAGTCTCAGCTGTCGCAGAGCCGGCCTCACCCGAGGGTTGAGAACATTTAGGAAAACCTATCCCTTCTCTGTAGTGGATTAGCAGTTCAAATAACCAGCAGGGCTGCTACAACTGGACTAAAACAAGTTATAACTAATACCTTTTGTTTCTCAAGTCTGTCATCAAAATTAGTCTCCACTGATTCCCCTGCCCGTAGGAATCTACGCATCATTCAGCGATTGGTCGGCTCTGTCTGAGCTAGTGTTTCAAAACAAACCTCATGGAAGATAATACATCCGATTCCCTGTAAATGAGTTGAGTCACAAATGTTTTTCAGAAATCTGAAGTTTTGTAAGTGATTCCAAGTTATGCGACGAATTCCAAAAACATCATCCAGAGATTTCTGGGTAGATTAACCAATCGACGAAACATTTTGTCAATGGATTCAAACCCCTTATAATCAAATCTCTGGCTTTGAGACAATAAATGTGGCACTGCATGTTATGGCTGCACAACTTCACCTCTAGTCATGTATGACTAGAGGAAATTTTTCCAGAAATCTGGCAGTTTGTTCTGACGCAACTTTGGAGAACATGCTGACATTTTATTTCTCTAGAGCCAGGAAACTTCTACTGGCGGCAGCTCCAAACCAACCATACATGTTCAGCCTTATTCTAGCATTGACCCATTGCATTAACTTATTATTGGCAAGGCCTGACCTCCGTGTTGTTACGTCTCCTCATGTGCATCATGCCAACTCATCCAAACATTTGAGATGAGTAAACAGTCAAAACACCTGCTTCAACCAAGATTGTTTTCAGTTGTTGAATAGAGCTTGCCTTACGAACTGGTTGATATGAAACAGAACGCGTGATTATCTCTGTGGCTGTCCTGGTTAATTGTGCCCTTTATACAACTTTAGGAAGAGGCGTTTGGAGGTTTCCAAGGAAACCACAGCTAGACGAACTGGTCTATCTGGTGTGCCAAGAAGTAATGAGTATTTTCTTTACGTAGCTGAATCCAGACGAGGCATGCGCCATCTTGTCCTAGTGTTTGTTTGAGGAGGGAACAAGTGTGGCATGAAAGAAAGTAAATCTCATCTGCCAGGACATGCAGAGAGGTCCCAGCACTATGGCTCTCTAAGGATAACATAGGCATCATGTGACCTGTCTGTGAGGACTGGAGGCTATTTTAGGAGGAACAGCAGCAGCCTATGACAGCGCATGGCAGTGACTGTAGAGCCAGGGTCTGGAAAGGATGGGAGTTCATTTCAGCATTTTCCAGGTTTTGATAAAATGAAAAAAAAGAAAAGAAGATGGAGTAATATTTACATTTATGTGGTTTATGTCTTTTAACCTAGTTTAATGCATTTCTTCCTCCTTTGAATCCTGTCTTTGTTCCTCATGTCCGTCTTTTCTCTGTGCCCTCCTGCCCTGATGTCTTTCCTATCTTTCTCCTTTCTTCCTCGTGACCTTCTTTCCGTTTATCACTCACTCACTTCCTCTAAATGGAGGCACCTATTCTACCACTGATGTACGGGCAATCACTTTCTTTTCATTCTCTTTCTCCCTCCTTTCTTGCTTCCTTTGTCTTTCAGCTTTCGAACCTTTGTCCTTCCTTTTTTCCCCTTTACGTTTTTACTTCTTTCTTAGTGTCCTATCATATTCCTTGTGTCCTATTTTTCCTTCCTCCCTTCTGTTTTTCTTTCCTTCCATCCTTTCTTCTTTCCCTCCTTCCTTCTTTGTGTCATGCTTTTCAGTCTCTGTTTTCTTTCAGGTTTTCATTGCTAAATCCCGCCTGATTTTCTAGGAAACTTTTTAATGATTGCGTCTGGAAAAGCGTGAAACATTGACACCAAACTGTTCGAGCAGAGCCAGTGACTGCACGTCTGTGAATTAATGAGGCGCTCACACTACGTAAACACAACTGATCAGACGTTTCAGTCCGAGCCCCCCAAAAAAAAAAAAACATAGCCAGAAGGCATCGGGGAAAGTTCGAATAGCGCTGGACTGTGCATGACAGGGAGGCCAGGTGACATTTGTAGGTCACAGAGCTCTTCATTGACCCCCCTCCTTCCTCCACAACACCAAACACATTCCTTCCCAAAAGGCCAAACTGATCAGTGTCCCTGCTCCACCCACGAGACACTCCTCACGTCCTCCTGACTCCAAACAGCCGGGAACATACCAGTTCTACTGGTCTGAGATTGAGCTGTCAAAATGTACCTACGTAGAATGACTGAGAAGATCATAAGCAACATCAAGGAATGTCAGGAGCTTCAGCATCAGATACTTCACAGGCCGAGCCAGAAGACGTTTTGTTCATTTCTTTGCTTCCCCGTCCTGTTTGTAAACCACAGGTGAGGGTGGGCGACTTTTATGGAATACCGCCAGCAGGAAGTTCAGGAGTCACTGTTGCAGTGTTAACTGTGCATCAGTGACACAGTGTATGGCGTGATCGTGACCAGCTTTGTTTTTCGTGAAATGACTCATAACCACAGACAAAAACATCTCGCTGCTGCTACTTCATGATCAAATTCACGACCTGTGAAATTCCAGCAAAAAAAGGAATAAACTCTTGTACAAAAGATAATTTCCTCCTGCTGTGTTTACAGCCATATTTCATCATAACCAAACCAAAGAGGAACTCACAGTTGAAACCAGTTGTTTACATGCACCAAATAAAAGGCCCGTTTCTCACTGTGTGAAGTTAAACGGCTGCTACATTAGGTCAGCAGGTCAACCATCTGGAACTTGTCCCCTAGGATGAACCGGATGTCTTCAGCGATGCAGTTTTCTTCTTGATAACTTTTGATTTTCCCCATCATGAAAAACAAGAAAACAGCATGTTCCAGGTGTGGCCAAGGGTGTTCCAGGTGTGACTCCAATTAAATCAAATATGTCAGTCTGTCTATCAAAAAAAAAAATCCAGATCATGACATCATGATCTGGGCTTTCCTCAATTGCTTAAAGAGACAGTAACCGTTCTGTTGCTTGTGATTTTGAAGATATTAACAAATAAATCTGACAGATTCTCTCGTTATTGTGGCGAACAGAAATGTTTTCGGTCATTCTGACTGACCGAAAACACATGAAGTTTGGTTGGATTTAACTTTAGAAAAAAAAGTGTCTTCATTCACAGCATGCAAACCTTTGCTTTCAACTGTACAATCATCATCATTGTCTCGTTGTTCCAGGAGTTTATGATCCCCTGACCCATAATCCTGCACAGCCATATGATCGAAGTGGGGGAAAGGTTCTTTTCTTCTAAACATAATATTGTTGACCTTTGGGAGTGTAGTGGCACGTCAGATGGCTGAGTCCCCTAAAAGCACTTCACTGCTGCTATTTATAACAGCCTAACAAAGCTTCAAGGACCCCAGTTACAGGGATGATGATAAAAAAGCCATGCACTTAACGGTGCGCTTTGCTGGTACTGGGAAGTCAAAGGTTCTGAGTTCAGTGTCGGAAAAAATCAAACACAATGCTCTGTGCGGTCAGGAGAGTCAGACATCCTTAGCTAATCTGAGTTCAGATTAAATATGGCGGTTCCTCATATAGTTGAGGGTACAAATGAACGCTGTGTTTGGGTGTTTCACTCTCAGTTCTCAACTCCTGAGAGGCACATGAGGAGACCTTTGACCTTTCCAGTTAAACTTCAGGTTGCCTTTCTTGTTGCATTAATACTTAAAAGTTTTACAAGGACCAAACATGGAGACGCAGCATTCAGGTTTTATGTTCCACTAATCAGGAACAAACTTCCAGAAAACTGTAAAGATGCTAAAACACTTTACATCAAGGCTAAAAAAAAAGACAACACCTGCATAGAGTATGGATGTATAGCTGCTTGATGATGGCATTTGATAAAATGTAATGTTTATTACTAATTTTACAATTGGTTACAGTAATATTTTAATTGGTGTAAAGCACTTTCAGCTGTCTATAGTCAAATCAAGTCAATAAACTTGACTTTACTCCTCATGGATTTAAGTCAAGTCAAACTTCAACTGCATTCATGAGGCGTAATCCAAAAGCAAACTGCAGCCGCTACTTAGAAGCGCTTCACTGAGCTGTCACACTCAATGTTTCTTAAGTTAAATGTCATAAATCCATGTAACACCACTGGTAACCCACCGGTTCTTGCGTAAAAATCCATTGCGCGACTTTTGTTGCTTCGTTTACGGGAACTGGCAGGGTTCCTCTGAAATACCACAGAGCAACAACAACAACAAAACAAAAATCTCACTCAGTAGTGAACATGACGCTATGTTTATTGCTGCTTCAGTGAAAAATATTTTTTCGGATAGAACTGTAGGTCAATACGGAGGCTACATTTTAATAACGGGACAGTCGCGGGAGACTGGGCTTTGACTCTGAAAGGAAAGCAGCAAAGGACAAAGTTAAGACAACACAGGCCATGAGGAGTGTTTCACAGTCTCTCTTTCTCTCTCTGCAGTTTGTTTCTTTGTGATCTTCACAATTGCTCCAAAGGAGGTTTTAGGCATTCAAATACACAAAAATATCACCGCAGATACGTTGTGTCTGCACACCTAGTGCTACAAAAAAGAGACAAAATCCACAAATAAAAATAATTAACACAGTGAGCAGAGCTGTCGGTTTCTACCACTGACAGGAACGAATGTCCAGGTTAATCCTTCCCAGGGTGCATTTCAGCTTCCAGTCCAGGGGGTTCAGACCGGTCCTCTGAGTAACGTCATCCGGCGCTTCCTAACTCCATGTCCGAAGCTGCTCCTCTTCCTCGGCTGACGCTGTTCGGTCAGGACTCTCCGCAGAGTTTCCTCGTCGTCTCACTGGCTCTGGCAGACGGTGGAGCCGCCCTTCCCCCCCGCCGCGGCCTTCTTGCGCCTCTTGTTGAGGAGCGGGTTGCTGGACGTGTCGAGGTCCTTGATCTTCACCTGGTCGTAGTCCACACGCATGGTCGCCAAGGCGCTGGTCATCTCCTCCTGCGAGAGACAAGGAGGAAGGTTTGACTGTGGTTTTCGAGGTGGCAAACAAAGCAGTTAATTACTTTGGTACTTTCTCAAACTGGAACTAATGTTTTCCCTTCGGGAGACAGTAAGACGTCAATTTTTAAAAGTGTACAGTCATATTAAATAAGTTGGAATAGCCGTTCCAATGAGTTATTTGTTCGATTAACAGACCTTTACGGGGGAATTAAATATAATTTTTCCTAAGCCCACGTTTCTGTTTTAAAAATGTTAATAGTCTGATGTAATATCAGGGTTTCTGCCAGAAAACTTGCTAAGCCCGATGCTCAGGGTGCTAGGCAGTCATCCAGCCGGCTGCTATGTTTTTGAGTTAAAAATGTTTAAAGTTGATAGAAAATGTGACAATATCACTTGATAGCTTTGTGTTCACAAATGACTGGAATATTAATACCGAAATACTGACTACAAAGTCTTTAAAAAAAGAGTTTATAGTTTATATACATTTTTATTTAAAAAAAATTTTTTCCCACGTGACATTTTTATTTGTAAAAAGTTTTTTTTTAGAAAATGCTTTGTGTTTTTTGTTTTATTAATAATAATAATTTACTACTAATAATAATTTACTAATAATTATGCAATATTTTATTGCTCTGTCACATAAAATCCAAGTAAAATGCACAAGTGTTCGGTTGTGACAAGATGAAATGTAAAAAATCATTTCAAGGCACTCTAGCAAACATAAAAAATAAAAAAACATGCAGAAAAAGAAAAAGTGGACAGGTTCGTTATAAACTGGGTGTAAGGTCAAAGGTCTCTAAGCCGAGGTCAAGAGAAACTAGAGTTCCTGAGTCTTTTACTGTTCGTCAGCCATGATCCACTCTGCCTGTATAAAAAGAATTACAATATTCTTCTGGGTTTGCACCTCTATGTGCAGTTTGCCTAATTTTTACGCAACACAGTAGTGGTTAGTTGCAACACAGAAGCCCATTGTGAGCGTCTCATTTTAAAGAAAGGTCTATTCACTTTTTATCAATTCAGTCACGCACATTTGGTTGCTTGTGACGGAATGTGCAAATCTACATTGGACATTTTGCTCAATACGTGTCGAATCAGACCTGTGTGACTCTGACGGAGCGTCTTATGTCTGTGTATAACAAACAGAGATAGCAGGAAGGAGGCGCATGACTAGTGTTAAACAAAACATATTTAAAGAAAAACGCTTGGGCCTCTTCCTCCACCTAGTGGCAGATGAGGAGTGTGACAAAAAAACTTAACAGGTGTCAAACTCTGTCATTTATTAAGGGTTCACTGTTTTTCTGCCAATTAAATTTTTACTTTAACGTAATTTATTAAATCAAAGTCTTTGCAGGTTTCACCAGCTCAAATTTAAAGATCATTATAAATGAAATTTAAGACTTGCATCATGACAGAAATTTACTGAGTAAAATATATTTTGTTATGCTCTTTACAGCAGCAAGGTTGACAGCAGAAATGAGCCAATAACGAAGACAAACGTTGTCCAGAAAAATGGCAACAAATTTAAAGTTACTTACCAGTGACCTTGCAAAAAAAAACAAAAAACTAGCTAGCTAGCAAGGGAATAATATTAACAGCTTTAGTTTTTAGTTACGTCTCTAGGTTGTAATGGCAGAGTGTGACCAGAAGGTGTCAGTGTTGACAGTTCTCCAGCTTACCTTCACATCCTCCCACAGCTCCTTTTCTTCATTCAGGACCCGAGTGGTGTGGAGCGGAGTGGAGGGAACCATCATGGACTGCTGCAGAGCAGGGAAACACACACAAACACTTACACAAACACATGATTAACGGGAGGGGATTTACTGGTCAGCTGCTTACGTTGATCCAGGGGTGGTTGGTGAACTGAGTGATGGTCATTCTCTCGTTCGGGTCCGTCTTCAGTAGCTGTTGGATCAGATCTTTAGCTGTGGGAGAGAAAAAAAAGAAACGCAATGTCATTATTATAAGGTTAGTAGCTGCAAACAAGTGAATTATTGTCTCTATGGGAGGGGCAGTGTAGCCAGCCTACTTCTACAATTTCCAGTAAGTAGGGCAGAATCACCTTACAACTTGAGTTTCAACAAACCCATATACCAACATTTGGAACAAGAAAACTTGCACCACAGACTAAGCTGGAGCTGCAGCCACTGGGCTGGTTACAAGAAGGCACACAGATGAGAAAATGCTGAGGGTTTTGTGGCGAGATGCTGTACACATCTTGCAGCTCAGCCTGCTGCATCCAGGGCAGTTGAGTTCGAAGCCGCCCGTCGAGGCTTTCTGCATCAGCAGAACCGGCGAGTCAAACTAATCAGACCGCAGACAGAGGCTGAGGTTGTAGTTAGAGATCACAATATACAAAGCAGCACATCATTTTGAATCAGAAGGAAGGTGGTGTGTACGTTCCATTATTTTTTTTATCTAATTTAGATCTCAAAAGTGTGGCTTGCAATTGTATTCAGCCCCTCTTTACAAAGTCGCCTTCCGGCGTCTCCATTGGCTTTACACAACCAGCTTGTTTTCAATAAGGCCACTGTCAAGGTCAGTTTTCAGGAATTTTGCAACAGATTCTCATTCTGATTTAGGAGTTTAACTAGGCCATTCTAACTCATCAATATGCCTTGGTCCAAACTGTCCCACTACAAGTATTTTAAAGTTGTCGTCCTGCTGGAAGGGGTTACTAGGCCAGCCTCCTCCATCTAAACATCAATACTAACCAGCTTTCCTGGGATCTGGGCCCAGAAGCTTCACTTCGGTGTGATCTTAAAAGGGAACTTTCTTCCAAATGTTTGCTTTTCACGGCTTGATGTGAACTGAAAATAGGACTTCTTATGCCTTTCTCTTTTCCACTCTGTCATAAAAGCCATATTTTGAACCTGCAGCCCTCTTCAACTGAATTAGCTAAACAACATTTGGAATGTTTTTTCTCCAAGTCTACAACTAATGCTTATTTTGGTAATGAATTATTCTGATGAGCTGTCTGTTAATCACATAAATACATTTGTGACATTCTGCAGATTTTTCGTCAAACCGCATTAGCCTTTTAATGCAATATCAGAAATACATTAAAACGTGCTAGCAAATAAAAAATGTAGCTCCTTTTTTTGAGAAGAAAAACCGATTACTGCTTGTAGTGCAACAACATTCAACAGCATTCCTTGTAGCAAAAGATGCATCTGCAGCTGAAAAATACTAACATCAACATGTGAAAAGCTTTCTGCTTGTCTTAACATTAATACAGTGTAGGGCTAATCTGATTATTATGTTTTCCATTTACTGATTATAAACTGCATATGTGTTTCACAGGAGATTTTCTTCTGTGCAGAATTTGAACCATTTGAGGTTAAAACGAGGTTCTGAGTGGAACATATTTAAAGAAAAACAGCCTATTTTAAAAATGCTAAATATATATGTTTTTGTTGTTGTTTTTTCTTTTTTTTTTTACAGTTATGGCTTAATTATGACTGAGTAAGTCGTTCTTTTAGCAAATTGACTTTGTTTTCTTTAGTTAGTTAACGAGTAATCAATTGCTAAAGTAGTTGACTATTTTACATCTCCACAGTGTTCCTTAATCTTCAGGATGATAGTTGTTCGCTAACAAACATTTGGGGCCTTCAAAGTTGGAGTCTGTTTACAT